>JAYMGJ010000604.1:0-22243 GCA_037178675.1 Scleroderma bovista
AATAATCATTATCAGGCATAATGTTATGGGTTGTAAGAAGAATAGTCAATAGCATAACTCTATGGATTATCAGGTCAGGCATCTCATGACAGTGTTGTGGCCATGCTCAGGCAAATCATACATGTCATCTATTGTTACCATAGCTGTACATTTTCATGAGTACAATTGAGATGGGGTAGATATAACAGGTTAATGGTACCAGTCTGGCAGGGTTGTTCATGGTTTCTAACTCCATCGTCAGTGGCAAGCCAAGGTATACATGGTCATCAAAGCAATTAGGTAATAACTGAACATAATAATCATTATCAAACATAATGTTACAGGCTGTAAGGACAGTAATCAAATGCAGGGCTCTATGGATTATCAGGTTAGAAATCTCAAGATAGTATTGTGGTCATGCTCAAATATATCATATATGTCATTCATTGTCACTGCAGCTATAAAATTTGATGAGTGCAATTTAGATAATGTAGATATAATTGTTCAATGGTGCCACCCTGGCAGGGTTGTTCATGCCTTGCAGCTCTATCACTGGTGGCAAGCCAAGGCATATATGGTCACCAAAGCAATCAAGTAATAACTGACCATGTAAATATTGTCTACCTGGAAATGTAGGGAAGTACAACTATGCATCTTGAAGAAGCTATTGGATCACTAAAGGTAACTATAGGTAGTATATATAGCATCATGTTGCACATTATGGTTTCTCATCAACTCTAGCAGAGAATATATACCTTGATCCATTGGTATGTCATAATGGTGCTAATGATTGGGATTATTAAAGTGACAAGGGAAGATAAGTGTATATAAAGTATTATCAAATTCTATTCATTTTCCTGATGTAGTTATTGAGTTTCTCTTCTGATAAAGTGTGGTAGTACTCACTAAATCACATTATCAGGTGGCAATGAATGTAATATCACAAATGAACTTTGCACGAAATAATCGGGCAAACATCCTTGGCCTGATGAAGGGTTTATTTGACTTTGCATTTGGTGTGCCACATGACATCTTCACGTACAACTGCCATGTGGCAAATACAGTGTCATATCAAGTGGTTCGTCGCTGTCTTGAAGGCTTGTCATCCCAGGAGGCGAAGCTAGTCATGAAGAAGGGAAGAACAGCGAATGGTGTGGTGGTGATGGTGATGGACAACGTGCAAAATTACCTCATTCAGCGAGACTCATGGATAGGGTGCATAAACACAATGAATGTGGGTATTGCAGTGACATTCATCGAACTAGAAGGGATCTCCCCCAACACATTCAACTTCTCTGCGAAGATGCAGTCCCTGGAGGGTTCCCAGCATCGCCAACTGATGGTGTCACATCTCCTTCGTTATATTGATCAAGTGCACCTTGACAAAGTCATGTCACTTCATTGGCTACTGATCTTGGAAAACTACATCCCAGCCCATGCTCACATCAAGAAGGACATCCTAACAAGCTTTTGGACTACTGCTGCCAAACTTCGCCTCCCAGTCAAAGCCTCTCTTATCCACCCACTGGCAACGAGTGGGAGGAATGAAATGGTGACCACAGAGCTGAAGGATGCACTATTCGACTTCCTTGAACAAATTGGTCAAACTGAAGATGACTACCAGAAATGTCTTACCCTTTTTTCTGGTGATGGCCTCATGTACAAGAAGATAATCCAATTGAAGAAGTACTTACAGTTCCATGAGGACGATCTACAGAGTCTCCGCACTCTGGAGCCCACACTGGCAGTCTGGCACACTCACTGGACTGATATCAGCCAAATATTCGAGTCACACTGGGGGGAAACCCTCTCGACAGATCCATCGTGCCTCGCTCATAGTGCTGCCAAGATTGGACAAGCAGCGCCACCCAATCTCAAAAAGGTTGACTTCTACCCTTACTCCAAGCTCACTTACCTAGTTTTGGAGATCTGTGTGCTGGATTGCTGGCGGTACGTGTCTCTATTGCACATGAAGCTTGACTTCTAAGCCTCCAATGAAACAGCCTCCACTTTGATCAAGTTGACCTGTTTAAATATTTCGAGAACCTCGCCACCGCCAAAAAGCTCCCCACAGTGGCTGAGCTCGAGCTTACAGCACAAAGACTCCATCATGCATACTCAAGTGCCCACAGTATATACTATGCAATACGTGATGTTGAAAAGACCTCCAACTGGAGCCAAACAGTGCCTCTGGGCACTGAATGGCGTCCCACTGTAGATGAGCATTCATTGGATGCTGGAACCAAGACAAAGGAGTTCAAAGGGGACCTAGTATTGGCTCGTTCAATTGCTTTCATGCGTGATGCTCTACTGTCATGAGAAGCAGCTTATGCAGCCACAGATGGTGATGTTGGATGACTTTATGAGATGTTGAAGGTAGTGAAATAATTTATTCCTCAAGTGGATGTACACCTGATGTCACGAATGTCTTCAGGTCATGATGTTCACGTTTGCAGGATCATCCCATTCAAAATATGTTTCCTATCTGTTGGAGACCATTACCACACTTGAGCTCGAGGTCACCCCAGAACTTTGTGATGTGATACTTCGCAGTCTACTGGTCAACATGTCAGGCAATGCTGGGGCATTCTATCCCCTCGATTTCATGCAGGAGTACTTTAATCACATGCTCCAGGCTATCATGCAGCGCAAAGGACTCAACTATGTGGCTGACTACATACAGTCAGTTATTGCACGCAATTTGTACTGTCTCGGCCAAATCAAGCACAATTTTCGTGACAGATTTGGGCTGCAGGCTCACAGCAGTCGACACAAGGCTCCCCACACTCATCCAGAAGTTCACATCCTCCTGAATGTCTACTGTCAACAGCAACTACATTCTCGCTGCATTGGTCACCGACTATGTGATGATGATGATGAAGATGGTACCATAGATGGGTTCAGAAGAGGAGCTGAACATCTTCGAAAGACGAAGCTTGCAGCATGGGTGAAGGATACTACAAGTACTTGTGGCATGGATATTCAGTCCAAAGTCCAGGCTACAAACGAGCCGGTGCCAACGGACACCCAATGCCCCAACCTCGTCACATCTGAGGAAATGGATGCAGATTCGGAGATTGATGACCAGGCAACCATCCCAACACTTGGGTATATGTGTGTCATTGACAGTGAGTTTGTGATTGACTCAAACATCGAAAACTTTAAATTGGATGAAGATGGCATTGACTTTGACTGGGATGAACTTAGCCTCAGCTCAGTGGAGTACTAAGCCTTGCAAGGCATCATGATGTAGCCTCTTTGGTCATGTACTACCCTGTCCAGTCACTGAGCTAATCTAATACTGCTATTTCCACTATTAGGAACCCGACGAATGAGCAGGATGCTTGTGAAAGGTCTGAGCTTGATGCACCATAAGTTCACAATCCAGCGAATGCCTTCCTCCTTGGCAGGTTGTGCACTACTAGTTGCTGTCTCACGGTGTCTACCCAACTCCTCTCGCCACTTCAGCGCATTGGCTGACAGATCCTCGGAATGGATGTCCTTCATCGCATCAGAAATCTTCTGCACTGCTATATAGAGGCTTTCAATATGACTAGCCTCGAGCATTGTATCTTCTACGATGCTTGCAACATCTTCTTCTGATGTGAGCGAGAAAATGACATCAAGAATGGATTTGATAACGTTGTCAGGTAGAATTGACTCTGCATAGAGCCAGATGGATGACCTGGTATCTCTGGACTCCCATAGGCTATCCCACCAATGGACAAGCTCGCTGGTACCAAACTCCTGCATTCGCTTCATCAGCTGGTTGCCTATGTGGCCACGTGGCCGCCCACTGTTTGTCTCCTCAATCACATTTGTTAACTCAGGTATGCACCCACTGCAGGTCCATTTTTCTTTTCATTGTGGGCGTGGATGTGCCTGACAACCCAGACAGCTGCATGGTGGTTCGTTAAGGATGTTTCCATACAGCTCATCGAGTTGTGCCACTTTGCAAGGGGCCATAATGAGTCTCGCCATTGACAATTGCAGCATGTCCATGTCAGTGGTGGAGCGTGCGCTGTGCAGTGTCGGCAACTTGTTGACTTCCCCAACATCAGGAAAACGATTGGATTTAGACATGACTTTATATAAATTTACCTTGCCTTGTCACTTTAATAATGTTAATCAATCGGCATCATTATGATATATCAACTGACAATGTCATATATCCACTGCTAACCTTGATGAAATGAGACAACCCTAAGGGCAAAACCCAAAGAACTACCACACAGGGACTCTGAGGAGGAAAAGGATGCAAGCGTCTTAGAGCAAAGACCCAAAGAGAGCTCAAATGGAGAGCCTCTGGGTGCTGGATTGCAACGGTATATATACTACACTACACGTGTCCTGTGCGAGGCTACCCATGAGGCTGTATGCTGTACGAGGCAGTGAACACAGCTGCCATCCTGTGGTAAGGCTATGCTAATGACATCAAGGGATACAGCATGTACAGCACAAGGCTGTAGTCTAGACAGACCTACAGATAAGATGCACCAGATAAGATACTACGCTATGATAAGATGTCATCTAATCGCAGATTAGATAAGATAAAAAGTTAGACCATTACATGAAAACCACAAATGTAGCATAATGGCACACCTGCCCTTTGTGTCCATCTTTTGTAGCATAGAAGCATCTACAAGATGTGTGGGTGTACTTCCCTATATTTTTAGGCAGTGTATATATACATGTTCTGTTTTGACTCAATTGCTTTGATGGCTATGTATACCATGGCTGATCATTGATGATAGAGCTGAAAGGTAATGACAACAATATCAAACTGGTAGGGTTGGCCAGTACCATCAGTACTATTCCAACCCATGGAAATGCATATCACAGATAATAATCAATGGCATACTTGACTAACCTGAGAATGGTCACCATACATCTTCAGGATGGGCAACAATATCAAGCTGATAAGGCTGGCCAACTAAGTCTGTACCATCAGTTTTCCATCCAATGGAAATGTATATCATAGATGATAGTCAATGGTATACTTGACTAACCTGAAAATAGCCACCATACATCTTTAGGATGGGCAACAATATCAAGCTGGTAGGATTTGGCCAACTATATCTGTACCATCAGTATTCCATCCAATGGAAATGTATATCACAGATGGTAGTCAATGGTATACTTAACTAGCCTGAGAACTGATAAAATTTATTATTATCCTTACCCATTGTACCATTTGTTTGGCAGTAATAATTCCTTCTGAATCATATGGCAGAAATGTGTTGATAATAGAAATGGTAACTTGCATCTGTATTAAAAAGCAATTACAATAAGTATCAGTCTGACACATATGCAAATGGTTGCTCAGAGCTATAATTGGCATTGCTGATGACTATGGAACACCATATTGATTCCACTGCTCAGATATTTCATAATGGCATATCTGACTGTGCAGCCAATGCAGGCTACATACAGAGCAACCAGAGTGGGTTGAACATTTAGAAGCAGTGTGTGGACTCAGACAAAACATGAATGATCAAAAATCAATAAGATTCTTCCAAACCAACAAGACACTACTATGCCAGAATGTAAATATAAGTGTGACTAAGTCCCCACTAAAATGGATGCAGTCCTCTCTTTGATCTCCTCATACTTCTGCCTAATCTGTGCAAGAGCACTGTCTTTCATGGGCATATGCTCAGAATCTGTATACAGAGGGAATATTTGCCTAAATAACTGTTAGTGGCAGAACTGGAATCTGCAACCGAGGTTTTGGCCCATACCTGTTCCACCACGTCAGGAGTTGATCAACCTCATCCTTCTCATCAGTGTCATCAAGAAGTTTGGTGATGCTATTATAGAAACGTTCGGAATCAGTGATGAGATCAGTGCGAGAAAATACTTGGGCAGAAGTCAAGGCAAAGTGGACCTATCACCATTCAGTAGGGAGGAATCACCAAAGGCAAATAGACAGTACCTGCGTGGCAACATACGTGATGGATGCCTTGGTGACACTTTGCATGCCATGTAGACACGCATTGCCAGAGCACGTCACCTTCGGTTCTTGTTCCACGGAGCTAGGAGATGTGAACACATGTTTGAATGCCTGGATTCGATGGTTAGGCTGTAACAAAATAGTGATAAGGTCAAGAAACCTGCCGAAACCAGGAGGCCGCTTCGAAGTAATCCATTCCATGGGTCTTCCGGATCATACACATAGTCCGAATATAAGAAAATGGGCCACTGGTCTCCCGCAACCTGAATTTGACCATTCATTAACTTGGCTCGCGTCCTTGGACAAGATCAGTTTATATTTTGGAGGAAATTTAAAAAAAAAAACATACTTGACATTGTTCCAATCCAATCCGGCAGGACACAGAAGAGCTCCGGTATGTTCGTGATTAAAACCTCTCCTGGCCTTGGCGTTCCTGAATATGTGGATTTAACGATTGGCCTTTGGGTGTGATCCAGTCTACAACGGCACTCTTCATTCCCTTTGTATCATTGGCACGCGCTCCATTTATGCCCTTCTGAATCTAGGGTCGAAGTCAGCTAGTTGCTAGCTAAGTAAAAATAAGGTAACATACCAGGTCCGCAATGTGGGCAACTTCATCCTCTGGGGAGGTCATAAGACTTGCTTCCAATCCTGGAACCATCCTCAAGAGTTCGCGGAATACCCCGAGTTCCTTTCGATCTCTACATGCCAAATGTTAATGGCCATACCAGAAAAGTCACGAACGTACATGTCTGACAATGATTTCAGGTCTAGCTCCTCCGCCATACTCTCGATACCGTTAGTAAGTAAGGTATGCACACTGCAGAAAGAGCAGATTGCACGACCAAAATGGTGACCATGGTGGACCAAAGGATCCTGAGTGGAGCTAAATGCGAACCAGATGGGGTGAGGCATGAGGCAAGAGCAATGACAAAACACATATGGATTCTTGCGTTGTCCGAGTTCCAGCACACTAGGGTTGGCATGCTTCTGTGCAGACTGAGAAGGAGAATTGGAAGACATTCGAGTGTCGTGATGCTGACGGTTGTTCGTGATGAAGGGTTGAGGGGGTTTGCAAAAAGGATGCCTATTTATACCTTGGGTGAGAGTGACAAAACCATGACCGCTGGTCAAAAAATACTGGATATTTGGTGTCTGGGCACCAACTACGCGAGTGGGTAAAAAAAAACGGTAAAAAAAAACACTTCTTTTTAGCAAGCTGTTGAGCTAGTGGCAGCGACCCAAGTCATTCCATATAAGGTGTGCTCAGCGGAAAGAATAAAAGGTGAAGTGAACATGCTGTCCTTTATCCTCCATTTCTATCCAATCCAATCTCCTTGTCAGATGGATGTTAAGAGATCTCAATGTTCAACCAGGGTCATCGCAAATGCCAAGTGAAGCAATTACGGTCAGTACACCCAGCAAATGAATACAAAGGCTTGGACTTACATGGATGGTAGAAGATGATGCACCAAGTGATCAAACATGTCATACTACCATTGGTCACATGAAGAGGTGCTCGCCTGAAAGCGCCCTATCTCCGGAGCTGCACCAAGCCAAGAGACCACATAAATCCTTGGATCTGGGTGACTTGGAAAGGCAGTGGAGCGAAAGCAATCCAGTCCAAGTATCCAGCACCATAACAATGGAGGACCTACAACAATTAGTGCAGGGGATAAAAGAGATGCGAGTTCAGTTGGGGAGTATCAAGGCCGATGTAGCACTTCAGGGAAAAGCTCTAGCACAGTCTACTGTGGATCATAGTTGCAGGGAATGTCGGGGGAATGCGGAGCATGGTCATAGTGCGACACACTGGAACGACATAAAAGAGTCGCAGGACCCAAGTTGGGACGCCATTCTTTAACTATTAGTCTAGTTGACAGTGAACATTTCCCTTGGAGGGGATTAAATTGTGACTGATGGTACATTGTCAATAATCTAAAAAGAAGGATCAAGACAGGACTTATCTGGGACTCCGATTCAAGCTAATCATTCCTGTCTTGTTCTTGAGGGGGTGGATAAAAGGTATTCCTTTGGACGAGTCCCCGTGTCAGCTCTATGCCTACAAAACAAACTGATATATTGATGCGAATTTAAAGTCCATGAAATGACAACTGTGCAATGCAACATTCAAGGATTCAACAACTGCAGTATACCACGTCGGGCCAGAACCTGATCATCAATCAAAATACATGCATGGCTCAATCCCACCACGGCATTGAGAGAGCACTTTACCAGACCGTGGGTTGTACATACTGCCTTCAATCTGGCTGATGTGACACTGTGTTTGTTCCATGTATGATTGCCTAAGATATCCGCAGTGAGGTCGACAATGAACTGATGAGTATTCAGTACTAGTATAATTAAGGAAGCGATTAATGAAATAGAAACTTACCCAAGACAAGATCCACGCAGCAAAGTCCACGTTGGGCTGCGAAACACCCCGCCAGAAGCCAGTGCCATCTTCTCTTTGAGAATACATGGCAACACCGAACCAGCCCTTTGAATGCAGGTTGGTGGCTGCACAAACATATGCTTTAATGAATGGGTTATCGAACCATTTTACCTGAAGTCTGCATGAGCAAATGTGGAAAATCAGAATCATAGTAATTTACCTCTAAGCCATTTTGATCAGCCTCAAAGAGGTGGAATATGCATCAGCAAACCCAGGATTTTGCCATAGTGACCATAGTAGTCATATACATTATAGGGACATCATAGCTCAGTCATAGTAGGTATACTAGCTGTAGTTTCTGTAGTTCTGACAGGCTGGCAACAGGCTGGCAACAGGCTGCTGCCAGTCTCTCAATTTTGCCATTGTGATCATAGTAGATATACTAGTTGTAGTTCCTGTAGTTCTGACAGACTGGCAACAGACTGCTGCCAGTCTCCAAAATTCCCACTGATCAGGAATTTGACAGGTTCCTTTTTCATACTCATTTAAACTTTTTAGGTTGAATAAGCATAAAAAAAGTTGACTGTTACCAAAGTAGAAAAAGCATGAAACAAGCTAACCCTAAAGGTGACCAAAATAGTTATTATTACCATACCAGTAGATACCAGTAAAACTTGTGTAGCAAGTTGGTAAGGCCCGTCAGATATTGTTGCTGCCATCACCGCCGTTGGCACTAGGCCATCCACATCACAGCACTCGTCGTCATCACCCCTGCACGTCACCACTGTTGTCCCACGTTGTCACCATGTACTGCCATGGTGCTGGCCATCCGCGTTATCATCGTCCTTGGCATCCTCGTCGCACCAGCTGGCATGCGCGTCCATCCCCCCTGTCGTGGTCATTGTCGTCGACGACGTTGTGCCGTCATGGCACAGAGCCATGGGTGTCATCTTGTCGTCATCGTCATCACACCAGCTGGCACGCACATCTGTCCCCCCCCTCGTTATTGTCGTCGACGACGTTGTGCCGCCATGGCACTGGCCATGCGCATCATCTCGTCATCGTCGTCGTGCTAGCGTGATCATCCCCATCCCATGTGTCACGTCGTTGTCGTCGTTATCGCTGCTGTGGCTGCACATCGCATCGCACCGGCTGGCATGCGCATCCATCCCCCCTGACGTCATTGTCATACTGGCCACCTGCGTCAGTTCATCGTCATGTTGCCTCACCGTCACCGTCATGTTGCTGTGGCACCCGTGTCAGGTGGTCTCATCATCATCGTTGTGCGTCGTGTTGTACCACCATGGCACTGGCCACTCGCTGTCACGCACCAAACGTGTTTGGTACTGTGGACATGGAGAAAGTTAGCCGTGAAACTAATGCAAAGAACGCACACCCAAGATCTGTTGAAAGATTGTCCCGACTTGAGGGATACAGACAGCCCTCGCTATCCATATCACGCAAAGTCAAGACTATCCTTATGCGAAGAATGAATACAAGCTCGTTGTAGCCATCTATCGCACAAGAATGACTATCCTGATGCGAGAGATGAATGCCAACATGGACAGTCATCTATCGCACGAGAACCGCCAAGAAGCAGAAGAATCCAAGGATTGATGATCATTTCAGTATGAGAGAGGAATGCAACCTACTGCAGTCCAACTCCCATACCAGAACAACCAAAGAAGCAGAAGAAACGATAGAGAAACAAAGGAGAAAAGGAAGAATCATTTTTAGCGCCCAAATGTCAAATTTAGGCGCCCAGTGCTGGCATTCCGATATTTTGAATAGCTCTGCCATTTTTGAAGCTATCAATCATGTGACTATACCATCATGGAGCCTAGACCGTGGTCTATCTGCCTGTCAAGTTCCGACGTAAATCCGTTCATTTCCCACGGAGATATTCCACCCGCAATCTAGACACCCACTTCATCACTCACTATGGAGTCCGCATTTTCTCTGGAACGTTTCTCTGCTATTGCAGCAGACCTCAACTATGTCCTGCTCTTGGGACAGCCTCTCCCTGAGCTCCTGTGTACTGTCTGGTACATATCTTCCCAGCCTTCTCCCTCAGTCCCTCTCATTCTCGGTCAGCGCGTTCTCCTCGTCAGTCCTGCGTCGCGCACATACTTTGGTCGTCTCAAGTCTATCGTTAGACTTGAAAATTCATACCTGGTCGTCTCTGTGTCTCCTGAGTCCTCTGCATATGGTCCTTTCATCCCAGAGTCCTGTCACATCCCTCTATCATTCATCTCGCTTCCCTGGACACGTCGAATCCGCTACTTGCGATTCTCTTCCCTGCTATCCCGCAACAAACACGAATGAAACAGTGCTCTAGAACCCTTCTTAGGAGCCCTAATAGAGTACAGAACCTTCCCCTTACTGCTCAAGGGAAGACTGCACTTCGGGAGCACCAAATTTCGCGTTTTTGCTCTACAGAAGCTCAATCCAAGGGATTTGTGACACTCTGTGACCAGCTGTGACTCTACTTGTCATTCCAGGCCCCCTGACACTGCTCTTCTGGTCGGATCAATTCTTTTATTATCCCCCAGCCACTCCCATCAGTGGCACTGCTTCAGAAGCTCATCTCCAGATCTAAAGTTCAATAAATCATAGGTTGTGCTTCCCTTCTTTCTGAGTCACACAGAGTCACTCTGGCTCACTCTGACTCACTCTGCTGCGCATTATTCATCCCCTCTTGGCATTACTAATCCCCATTACTCCCCTTACCAATCACTTACCAATCATCCTTCAAATCATGCTTATCATGCTGCTTATCAATTCATGACTCATGCCCCTATGATTCATATGCATTATGTCATCGCATATGCTCATTTAGCTTCAATCTACTCATCCCATGCTTTCTCCCCCTCTCTTTTGGGCCCCATGCAATGATTTTTCCATATTCTTGGTTATACACCCCTTTTTACCTATGTTTTTGCTCTTTCCCTTGGCTCAGCAGCTTGTTCAGGCTCTCCCCATTGATGACTCAGCCTGATTACACTGCTTATCAATCGCTTACCAATTTCTTACCAATCTCTTACCAAGCACTTAGTCATTTGTGCTTACAGGGCCACAGCCCCTCCTGTATATAAACCAGCAGCCAAAGGCTGCAAGGAAGTGTCTGCTTCCCCCTCAATAAAACGACCACATTCACTCTCCCTCTCTGTCTATAAGCTCCCTCTTTGTCTTTGGACTTGTAGGTCACCCAGTGCTGGCCTAAAGCTCCTATATTGCTGTTTATCAGATATATCTTGTATCTGATCATTTCTCTAGGCTGAAGCGCAGTCTAGCATCACTGTCCACTCCATCCCATCACTGTCCATCGCATTCTTGAAGCAGGAACTGTCCCCTTGCTTCCCTGTTGCTCCATCACTGCTGTTACACCCCTGTTGCCAATCTATCATCGCTCTTCTATCCCAGGACTCTTCCTAACCACTGTGGTAGGCTGAAGAGGAGTCAATACCATCCCCAGTCGCATTCCATCCCCATCAGAAGCCCTTCCCTTCCCTCCTGCATCCTGCCTGAAGGCGTGCAGCACATCCCCCTGAGGAGATTAAATACCAGAAACGCAAAGGAAGACCACCACTCGCATATTGCTGTCATTTGGTGTTGGTTGTTGGTTGTTCTGACCTCTTCCCTCACTTAGGCGCACACCGGCTGGGTCCCATGCGCCTCCAAAGCAAGGCAGCAACTCGGGTGAAGAAAAAGAAGGCCATTGCAAAGAGCCCTGAGGAACTTATAATTGATGACTCAGATGAGGTGCCAGATGCCCCAGAAGATGCTAAGAGGGTTTTGCATCCCACAAAGAGCTGTGCTATGCACCCTCCCGAGCATATTCGAGTATTCTCATCCAATCCGTCCAAGAAGAAACAACCCTCGGTTATCTCACTTTCGAGCGATTCTACATCTTCGCCTACATCCAGCTACCGGAAGGATGACATCAAAATGGAAGGTGGCGGCCGAGGAATTCTGGATTCAGAGGCTAGTTCTGTGGGGACGGAATATGAGCAAGCATCCACTTCACGCAAATGTAAGCCCAAGGTTACGCCCCCTGCCCGAAAGGCCAAGAGAGTCACTGCTGAAGATCTCGGCGAAGATCTACCACCAGTCAAGTCATTGAAAGGAAAGCAGCCTGCTCTGGCGGCTGGCCAGAAGCGAAGTGTTTATTGTTTCCCAACCTCCCCTCCATCCTTGGACGAGGAGTCTGCACTACCCCACAAGCAGAATGCCCCGCCGACAGGTGTGGATGCTGGCGATCGGACTTCAGAGCGCCATTGTAGGGGGGGGTTGGGTGTTGCTGCTGCCTCAGGTGAGGCACGCTCGACCCAGGGGCTTCTGGAGGTCTGGCAGAGCTCCCAGGGACTGGGGAGACTAGAGGAAGTAGGGAGAGTAGAGGTGTTCAGTCACTCCAGGACTGAGATCAAACATATACAGAGGAAAGAGGGAAGTTGCTTAGTAAGCTAAGTACAAGCCTACATAGCTAAGGTAAGAGTCCAGTATCAGTACTACCAATTCTACACCTAGAGACAGGACTGTCTCTACACCGTACACAACCGCCTGCAGTGCCTTGTGTCAAACCCTCTTCAGCTGAGGACCCACCATTTTATACTGCCATCTCACACCCTGTACCATCCCAGACTTGTGGTACATATGTCTCCTTTCACTTGGGTGTTCCATACAACTAAACTCATTTTAGCAATGTCGGTGGATCTCACAAGACCCATATCTTATTCAGTACCTCTGTCCCAGCCATGCTCTATTCCAGCACCTAGCCCCGATGCTCATCCTAGAAAGCCTTCTACCTCTGAAAATGAAATCACTGCAGCGCCTGGCGAAGTCGAGCAGAAAGGAGCCGAAGCGGCCGCTCACCAACCAAAGGATGTTCAGACATGTGAGTTACTATTCGACCATCACTGGAGCATCAGTAACAGTCATTTCAGTGCCGGGGCAAGTCGCCCACCCACCCGAAGTTCATTCTAACAACTTGGGTGCCCAGAATCAACGTCCGAAGCCCAGAATAGTGCACAATGCATCAGGTGGCCAATCCGATACCGACGACGCATTCAATCTACGTTCAAGAATCCGTCCAACCGGTTCCTCTGCTGTTGAGGAAACGACGACCATGGCCACCACATCTGCACGACTTATGGCTGCAGAGGAAGGTCTTATCGGTCAGGCTCAAGATTTAATACAGGGAGGTTGTATTGACCCACCACTGTCAGTAGATGCTTCTGGCCATCAAGAGACATGCCTTCCTGATCCTACCGGTACGTTGTACGATGCCGCCAACCCTTTCACACGTCCTCCGCCGCCACCCGAGCGCCTTCCGGAGCCCCACCCTGGCCCAGGTGTCCGTTCGCTTTACCTGCCACAGCCGGATGTAAGCCAAGGGGACAACCTCACGAAGTACAACACTGGCTGGTACACTCCACAGCATGGACCCTACCTGCCAATGCCATATATGCCGCCTCACTATCGTCATGCATACCCTCCAGGCAACCCTCATGGCCCTCCATTCCATCCCCAGCCAGAGCATGCAGTACATGGCGACCCCAACGCATCGCGATACCATGATACATATTATAATGGTGGGAATTACCCGTACACTCCTTATCCAGGCCATGCGCACTATCCGTTCTATCCTCCTCCACCCCCTCAACCGTGTACTGGTCTCGCCCTACATCCGGATGGTCACGCAACCCTCTTGGCTGGTGCACGCCATCCTCCTAACGATCCCAGAGGTGACAAGGAAGTGCATCTCAGGGATACCCAATCAAATGCCTGATATAACACTCATCAGCAAAACCATAAGTTGCTGTGCTGAGCTGTGCCGAGCTGTACAGCCACCTACAGTCCCCACAGTGATACAGATGGGTCCCCATTTGTACAGCGCTGTGACAGCGCTGTACAGATTGCGACACAATCTCGGGTCCTGTACACACCATACCTAATATAGATAGACTCGTATACTGTGCCCATTGTACTGCGCTGTCGCACCATGTCATCGATCTGTATCACACTGTCGCACTGTGACCTATCTGTATCCCACTGCCATTATACTGTAGCCAACTGTATTGCATTGCATATCCTATATTATGATAATTAATACTAGAGGCGTGATAGTTGTGGTCAGGGTTCGTGAACGGCTGGTGCTGGTGCTCGGGCTGTGGTGGTGGTCGCGCCGCAGTGTGCGTGCTGGTGCTGGGGTCGTCACTGTCGTTGTCATCAACGCCGGTGGTGGTTGTCGCGTCGCAGCGTGTGCGCGTGCTGGCACTGGGGTTGTCGACGCCGGTGGTTGTGGTCGCATCACAGCGTGCGTGCGCGTCACGCTGATGCTGGTGATGCTGGTGGTTCCGTCGCTGCGTGCGTGCGTGCTGACGCTGGGGTCATCATCGTCACGCTGGTGGTGGCGGTGGTCACATCGCAGCATGCGTGCGTGCTGGCGCTGGGGCCATCGCCGTCTATGCTGGTGATACGGTGGTGGTCGCCGTCCGTCCTTGTGCCAGCCGCCCAGATCGTTGTCGTTGTCGTTGTCCATCCCTGTGGGCGCTCTGATCGTTGTTGTTGTCGCCGTCTGACCCTGGAGCTGTCCAGGTTGTCGTTGTCATCATCATCGTCGTCCGTCCCGCCAGCTGCCCTGATCGCGGCCGTTGTCGTTGTCGTCATCTGTCCCTGTGGCAGCACTGGCTGCCCAGGGTCGTCGTTGACGTTGTCGCCGGTCGCGGTGGTGGTCACGTTGCAGCGTGCATGCGTGTTGGTCGTCGCCAGTTGTGGTGGTGATTGCGTCGCAGCGTGCTGGCGCTGGGTCGTCGTCGTCATGCCAGTGGCAGTGGTGGTTGTGTCGTATTGGGGCTGGAGTCGTTGTCGTCGACACTGGTGATGGGGTGGTGGCCGTCGACGAGCCGTGCAGTAGTGGCCGCCTTCGTCGCCGTTTGGTGCGGTGGAGAGGGTGGTGGTTGGCGTTGTGGTGTCGTGGTCTGTCACCGTTGGGTGCGGTGGAGATGGTCGTGGTGGTGGTCGCTGCATCACTGCGTGCGTGCGTGCTGGCGGTAGCCTGTAGGGCCGTCGTTGTCGTCACCATGCTGGTCGTGGTGGTGGTCGCATCGCTGCGTGCGTGCGTGCTTGCGTGCTTGCGGTAGGTAGCCTGTAGGGCCATCATTGTCGTTGTTGTTGAAGTCGCACGTGCACCCGGCGTAAACCGTCGACGAAGTGCGCACAAGACTGCGACCCATATTAGTGTAGACTTAGTAATAGTCCTCTTTAGAGTAGATGTTACATGTCACACGTCACGCGTCACAGTCACGTGTCACACTATTTGTTGTATATAAACAGCGTTCATCGCTTATATAATATAACAGCTCTTAACCAGCTACCGCTACCATCTCTGGTTGTGCACTCCACCCAACAGGTGAGTTGGAGTAGCAGTTCCTCTACGTATATAGGTATTGCTTCAACAGGTTATGAGCCCTGTGAGCGCACTGTGTGCAGCAATGCACCAGGCAGCGCTCCAGCTCCCTGAGCGTCGCTTTAACTAGCTTGACGCTGTGGACCACAGTGAGCTCCTAGCTGAGCCCCTGCACAGCCACAAGGCGAAGTCGGTCGACGACTTGCGCCAGACAGTGAGCTCCTAGTTGAGCACCTGTACTGCCACAGGCGAAGTTCGTCGATGACTTGCGCCAACCATGGCGAACATCGTCGACGACTTGCGCTGGCATGACCTAGTCATGAGTTAGCTGTTGACAGAAGTGCTTTCACTAGCACTCAGGTGTTTCTTCTTTTCTTGCTTGTCCGTTGTCGCATTCACTTGCTGACTCCGTTGACTCCCAACAGAATATCACCATGTCCAGCGCTCTCGACAAGATGGTTCCTGTGTTCACTGGCTCCAACTGGCAGCAGTGGCACACCTCTATGCAGGCCTACCTCCGGGCACAAGGCCAATGGTACGTTTACTCGACGACGCAACCCACTGCCGGTCACGATGACCGAAAGGAGTGGGACGACAACACCGAGAGAGCGCTCGGTAATATCACCTTGCGCCTCGCCCCCTCTATCCAGGTCGCCGTCTCGAATCTCGACAGCGTTAAGGAAGTCTGGGACCACCTAAAGAAGAACTTCGGCGCCCCCAGTATCGGCTCTGCCTACGCTGAGCTTAGCAAGCTCCTGGCGACTACCATCCCCGCTGGCTCCCATCCCGCTCCGGCTATCACCAAAGTGCTTAGCCACTTCGCTTATCTCAAAGACGCCGGCTTCGAGTTCCCTGCCCCCGTGCAGGCAATGATCATTCTGTGCAAGCTCCCTCCTACTATGGAGGTCGTAGCTCAGATACTCAGCCAAACGTCGCCGGATGAGATCAAAAATCTGAAGCCCGACGGGATCGTCAAGGCTGCCACACTCTCTTTCGAACAGAAAGGCGCCTCTTCGCGCGCCGGTGGTAAGGGCCCCCAGGCCAATAAGCTTAGCGCTGTGAAGCGCAAGCCGGCTGACCCAAAGTTCGCCCAGCAGCAGCAGCAAGGCGGGTCCAACGGCGGTACGAGCGGAAACGCTCCTGCCCAAGGACAGGGAGGCCGCACTCGACGTGGCGGCAAGAAGGCTCGCGCTCGCCGCGAGAACGCCCAACAAGCCGCCTTCGCCACTTACGTCCACTACGATGGACCAGAGCCCACCGTCGACCCTCGTGCCTTGGCTCACACTCCCGGTGCTGCCCACTACGGCCCCCCCGCATTCGATAATACTATTCGGGCCTTCGACTTGGCACACCGTCTGGGGGTAGAGCCCTCCTGCCAGACCATCCGCACCCTCGACCAAGTTGTGTCGATGGCGAGTGCGAACCTGGACCAGCCCGAGGCCGGTCCCTCCTCGCTGAAGCGCCCTCGTCTCGAGGAGCGCATCACAATGTATGAGGAGGATGCCATCTCCCTTGGGGATGATGAACCCTTCGCTCACGAGCCGTTCGCTGATGACGAGTTCGATGAAATCGACGCGATGGTCCTCGACCGCTACAACGCGACGTCGATGGCGATGGGCGCGGAGGCCAGCCTCTTCAGGCAAGTACCTTCTGCACGCGTGCTGACCGACACTGACACGCTCCCTTTACATGTGCGCTTTACGCCGTCACTGTATATAGCGAGTAGTAACTACAATTGTCATGTCGTGTATCTCGAGTAATGCATATATCTGTTCGTGTTGAATAATGCACGCTGTGCTGGATGTAAGGGAAAAATGGTCGACGATAGCGAACTATCTGGTGCCTTCTGGCTACTAGACTCAGGCGCATCACGCCACTTCACTGGTGACATAGGCGATTTCGCCTCCTATAACGCGCTAAAGCGAGCGCACTACGCCAAAACCGCTAATGGTGTAGCACTAATTGCTGGCATTGGCACGGTATTACTCCGGTGCCTAGACCACAACTCAGGGGATGAGAAAGTTATCACACTCACCCAAGTGCTCCATATGCCAGGCGCTACTGCACGCCTTATTTCTATGGGCGAAATGCTCCAGCGTAACTACAAAGTCACTGGCGATAAGCGAGGCATTAGCCTCACTCATAAAGCTGAACGCCTATGGTTTGGGCCAGACCCAGAAGACGATCGCAACA
This sequence comes from Scleroderma bovista, assembly GCA_037178675.1. NCBI lineage: Eukaryota > Fungi > Basidiomycota > Agaricomycetes > Boletales > Sclerodermataceae > Scleroderma > Scleroderma bovista. The sequence continues at coordinate 17,929 of JAYMGJ010000604.1, forward strand.
TCATTTTCGGGATTAGATCTATCCCGATAATTAGATCTAACTACATCGCCTCCGTGAGCAAAGTCGATTACGACATTATGCACCGGAGATTTGGGCACCCCTCGAAGGAAGTACTCCGACGCGCGCAAAAGCATACGCAGCGCTTCCCGGAGATCCACTTTCCTACTGAGGATTGTGTTTGCCCTGGATGTGCTCTTGGCAAGATGCCCAATCGAGCTTTCCCAGAGAACGAAAGACGTGCTTCCAAGCCCTTCGAGCTGGTGCACTCTGATCTCAAATCCTTCCCGGTTACGTCGTACCGGAAGTTTAAATATGTTATCACCTTCTACGACGACTATACCTCTCATGCCTGGACTATGCCTCTTCGCTCCAAAGCTGCAGCGATTACGGCTGCCAAAGATTTCCTCGAAATGGTGCGCGTCCAACATGATACGCACGTCGTTGGATGGATGTCCGATGCCGGCGGAGAGTATAAATCCGATCTATTTGATCGAGCACTCCTTGAGAAAGGAATTAAAATATATCAAAGTGCTCCAAGAACCCCCATGCAGAATGGCCGCGCCGAGCGTTTAGGGCGCACTCTCATGGATAAAGCTGAGTCTATGCGGCATCAAGCCTGCATTCCTGACTCCTGGTGGGAATTTGTGTTCGCTCACGCAACTCACCTTTACAACCGTACTCCGGTAGCTCGCCTGCGATAGCGCACCCCCCATGAAATGCTTAAGGGGGAGATGCCTAACATCGACCACCTCCGTGTATTTGGCTGTGGAGCCTTTGTCTACCTCCCAGCCTCGGCTAGAGCGAATAAGATGGCTCCCAAGTCAGAGCTTATGACCTATGTCGGTGTTGCCCCTGGCAATGAGCGCAATTTTTTGTTTATGCGCTCCACCAATGCAGTGTTTACCGCTGCTCACGCCGTCTTTGACGAGCGTCACTTCCCTCGCTGCCCCAAAAACAGGCGCGAACCTCTCGAGAACCCTTTCGGAAGGGCAAATCCGAAACCAGCCACTGATCGACCAGGGAATCCCCCTGATGATACCGACAGTGATGACGATGTGGAACACGACCATGGCTACCCACATCCCCAAGCGCAGGATGACGATCCAAAGCGCGAGGAACCTGAGGCTCCTGAGGAAGAGCCTAACCAAATAAATCCTCCCCGTACGCCATCTCCAGTGCCTCCACCGGCACCGAGAACACCTTCACCGACGAGAAATCCGCCACCTCCGGCACCGCAGCGCCCTGGCCGAGCTGAACGCCGCCAGAATGCGCCGCGACCCCCTGCAGTGAATATCCCTGCCCGCCCCCAACGTGAACGTAGAGCGCCATTGCGCCCCGGTAACGTGTATGGTGAGCGGCGACATCCCGTTGAGCAACTCCGGGATATCGAAAGTGCCTCTCGATGGCGAGAAACAGTGGGTGAGGCCCCTAGGCCCCCACAACCGGACACACCAGACCATGTTCCTGGTGGTTTCCCCGACACCTCTGCAACGCCCAGTGAGGAAGATGTGCAAAAGATGTGCGAGGAAGGGGGAGCAAACCTAGTCCGTTTCCTGATGGGCAAAGCCCTCGAAACCTGCGAGCCTCAATATGAGAGTGTCTGCAACTGGTCCTACAAGGACATCGCTCGCTTACCCCAAGCTGAGCAGAAACTCTGGCGACTTGCTTGCCAAGAAGAGCTCGACGTGCTGCGAAAGCGCAAGGTCTTTGAGCTAGTTGACCGTCCCCGAGACCGGAAGGTCATTAAGAACCGATGGGTCTTCGATGTCAAGTCGGATGGCCGCAAGAAAGCCCGCTTAGTAGCGAAAGGCTTCTCCCAGGTCGAGGGATTAGATTTCGACCAGGTCTTCTCACCAGTCGTGCGCTTTGAAACAGTGCGCCTCATGCTTGCGCTTGCCGCACTTGAAAACTGGTATATCACTGGACTCGACGTTCGGAGCGCCTACTTGTATGGCAAGCTCGACGAAGAGATCTACATGGAACAACCCGAAGGGTTTGCAGTTCCTGGGCAAGAGCGCAAAGTGCTCCGCCTCTGGCATGCCCTCTATGGCCTCAAACAGGCCGGCCTAGCTTGGTGGCGCACACTTGATGAGTCTCTCAAGGAGCTCGGGTTTGAGCGCCTTAAGTCTGAAGCAGGCATCTTCTTCTACAAGAAGAAAGGCACCAACATTGTCATTGGTATTATCTACGTTGACGACGCACTATTCTGCGGCCCTAACAAGGCTGTTGTTGATGCCATCAAAGCGCAGTTCATGCGCAAATGGGAGTGCAGAGACCTTGGAGAACCTAAGGAGTTCCTCCGAATGCGAATCACTCACAAAGGTCGTGCTATCCACCTGGATCAATGCGCATACCTCCAAAAGGTCATCGAACGCTGCGGCATGCTCAATGCAAAGTCCGCAAGCACCCCACTGCCGGCTGGCTACTATGCCGCCAAAAATACAGAGCCTGTTGATGCGGAACTCCGCTCCCGTTTCCAGACGGTTATTGGGTCCCTTCTGTACCTTATGTTAGGCACTAGGCCCGACATTGCCTTTGCAGTCACCCATCTCTCGCGCCATGCCGCGAACCCATCCCAGGACCACCTGTCCAAAGCGCTTTATATCTGTCGCTACTTGATTGGTACACCTAATTACTCCCTAGTGTACAATGGTGGATCCGGTGCTGGCCTGATTGCATGCACGGACTCAGATTGGGGATCAGACCCTATCTCTCGCCTCTCGCAGACAGGTTTCTACCTGAAGCTTGCAGATGGCTTGATCAGTTGGACTTCTCGTGCGCAGAAGACTATTGCGTACTCGTCCACTGAGGCTGAATACATGGCTTTGAGCAATTGTGCTCGCCAAGTTACCTGGATTTGGAATTTACTCGGTGAGCTCGGCTATAAGCTGAAAGCTATCCCGATTTGCGGTGATAATCAGGGGTCCATATTCATGGCATCCAACCCTGTAACGGAGCCTCGCTCCAAGCACATCGACATCCGCTACCACGGAATCCGCGAGTCAGTCGCGAAAGGTAATGTGGAGCTATTCTTCATTGATGGTGCTGAGAATCCCACCAATCTGCTCACCAAGAACTTACCCCGCGAGAAATTCGCGAAGTTCAGAGCTCAACTAGGCTTACAGTTTCCCTCTGGCAGCATCTAGCGCCTTATTCACTGAAGTGCTCTACGTGCAGCACAGCGAGGGGGAGTGTTGAAGTCGCATGTGCACCCGGCGTAAACCATCGACGAAGTGCGCACAAGACTGCGACCCATATTAGTGTAGACTTAGTAATAGTCCTCTTTAGAGTAGATGTTACATGTCACATGTCACGTGTCACAGTCACGCGTCACACTATTTGTTGTATATAAACAGTGTTCATCGCTTATATAATATAACAGCTCTTAACCAGCTACCGCTACCATCTCAGGTTGTGCACTCCACCCAACAGGTGAGTTGGAGTAGCAGTTCCTCTACATATATAGGTATTGCTTCAACAAAACATATAACCTAAAAGTATGGAAAGTACAGCTAATTAAAGAAGAAACATAATATCAGAGCATCCAATCCATCGTTGGGACATGGTTTTGGAAACCGTCACGCGATGGATAAATATGACAGCCTCAGGACAAGGTTAGGTTTGTATGAGGCTCATAAAGAGGTCACGCGAGGTCATGAGGATCCTCCCAATAGATGGCAGAGTATCAGTCAAAATGCTCACGAAGAAGTGCCATCCATCTTTGGAATTGGCAGGAACCCTCAAAATCTGGAAGGGTCTCTGAGACCTATTCATTCATGCAAAGAAACTAGGTCTCGAGACCGTGGGAACATCCAAAAAGTGGTGCCAAGGGTGAGAAAATATTGATCGTTGAATATGCTGATATAATCATGTACACAAACACATGCACACACACACACACTTCAAAAATGTCTCTAAGTCTCCTCACTCTCTGTCTTCTACCACCACCACCACACCACATGTCGACCACCACCATCACCAGCGTCAACGACGACGCGGCCACCACCACCCGCGTCGATGAGGATGCAGCCACCACCACCAACGTTGACGACGACGAAGCGACCTCCACCCCCAACGTCATCAATGATGCGGCCACCACCACCCCCAACATCAACGACGACGTGACCACCATCACCACCCATGTCGACGTCGACACGGCCACCACCACACCCAATGTCGACAACGATGCGACTACCATCACCACCACCACCAACGTTGACGATGATGACGCAACCACCACCACCCTCGACGACGACGACGCAACCACCCCCAACGTCGTCGATGCCGCAACCACCACCTCCAACGTTGACGACGA
>JAYMGJ010000605.1:0-15600 GCA_037178675.1 Scleroderma bovista
GTTTGGTAACTCTTCCTTCCTTCGGGTGAAATCGGGCAGCTATTTCGCGGGCTGTTGTTACTATTTCATCGTAAGTATCAATATAATATTATCCAACAAGAACTCACATTCATGCCGCGGCCCATTGAACCTTCCATTGTAGACATCCATCCTGGCCATACTGTAGACCAAATGCCACCATTCCTCTATGAACCTGTGAGTTTACCGTATTCAATCCAAAGGCAAACTTACCCTCTGCAACATTTGGACAGGTTGCCCCATCCGATTCGGTTTCCCGCGCCTTTCCTTTCTCCAGCACTCTACTATGGGTCCTTGGACTGGTGCCGATAACCCTTGGCCACAGGTCCTTCCGTGAAATTCCTTCCCTGTCAGTATCGCTATCGATAGTTGATTCAGGGTGTGGCGACACCGACATGGATGATGGTGTGAGAGGCGAGAGGGGTGTTGATAAGGGGCGGAATATTTCTCGGGGTTTTTGGGGAGGTGGACTCCATCTACCACTGTCGTTGGACGTGTCGGTATCGATGGAGCATTCAGAGGGACTTTTGGGTACCAATAGAGGTGTCGATACGTCTCGTAATATAGTGTTGGGCGTGATACCGCGGGCGTGTGTGCTGGTTGGACTGGTGCTGTGTGCCAACTTCGAGGCACCCTGGATCATACACGGCCGGAGTTGTGGTGGAGACCAACCTGTGCTACTCGTACTCACTGAAAAGATATTATGAGGTGTGATAAAGCCAATAAACGGAATACATACATGATGCACTCGGAGACTTGGTCGCAGCCGCGGTTATGGAATGGCGGGGATGTGTCGGAGACCAGCTTGTGCTAATATCACTACCTGCAAACATGACATGCATTATGGAAAAGACAAAAGAATAAATACGTACCTGAATGCCTCTGAGACCTTGGAGAAGGACTCGTGGAAATTTGTGTGTCCACTACCATCGCGGCAGCCGCGGTTGCTTGAATCCGCGGTGGAGACCCTCCAGTGCTATTATTACTCGCTGCCACGCTCAGATTAGCAGTGCCAAACATCAACAGAGAGATACCAACTTCGTGGAACATTTCTGTTCGGAGGTATCCATCCTGGGCTACCGAATAAAGCTGATGGAAATAAATTTGCCAGTCGGTTTGAGCAGACTACAGACTTACCCGAGTGCGCTGTACCATCATCTATGAATCTCACATTCCTTTGCCCGCTCATGGTTTATTATAGATGGAACAAGAGAAGAGGTATTGCAATGGCTGGGATGGACAGGTCCGGATTAAATATATATTGAATAGACTGGCTTATATAACACATTTCCCGCGGGCACAATGAGCTGTGTGATGTCATCGGTGGAATCTAGCCTGGAATGTATTTACAATGCGTCCACTATCCCATATTTACGGTGTAACAGGGCATCATCCGCGGTAATTGTGTATAATATCAAGGACAATATCCCAAAATGTTATCGTCCAGGCAGATAGCTGGGTATATTATATGTATAATTGTACGTATTTGAGGATTTTACTTATTCATAATTTGGTGGCCCTGGCAGTCAAATTCTACTATTTACCACGTGAGCCGCGGGCGTTACCTGCGCAGTGGACTCAGGTTGGACATGTTTAACTTCACATTGTTGATGGGATTTGGGCATTCACTCTTGGTGGAATTCCACAATTTGTCATTGTAATTTCAATAGTCTTAAGTATGTGTCATTTACCCTGCGGTAAATGGAAGCGCAAGTGTTTTAATCAAATTTATATATTCATGAGCCTCATTCTTTTCTATCAGGTTTATTAGTACAATACTGCGGAGGAATAATGTACAATCATTGGACATATTGATTTCCAGACATGTGACAGGCTTCTGGTACATTCTAGGCTAACAATGCTGACATGGCCGTCATTACCACGCGGTGTGACGTACCGCTGTCCTGTTTGACACCGCGGCCGTACTAGACCCTTGATGACGTAACCATAATAAATATTCACCATCACCGGGAGGATTCCACACCGCGTCCGTGCTTGCCACCTCCAATCACCCTCTGTTTCACTCTGCCATGTCTCCTCAGAATTTAACTACCCAAGTAGCCTCCACATCTGACCTTTCTGGTCTATTTGATACTCCTATGACGCCAGCCGAAATCATCGCGGATGCCACATCCATGATTATCACCACGGTCGCAACAATTAAGAAAACGAAAGATATGGCCTTGTGGATGCAGGTGCAGCGGGATGTATGGAATCAGTTGGTAAGTTGTCATTTTATACCGGTAGACCTTAGCTGATGCCTGCCAGAACCGCGTTAGAGCAGTAGTGGGAGACGTACCCCGCGGTTTGAGCATTCCAACTATGCTCATGGCCCTCGACCGGTACCTGGAGGATCCAAATGAGGGAATTACTGAGTGGCCAAAGTGGCCTGAAATTTTACAGTGCCCTCTGGAGAAGGTCACTGACCATCTGTGGTCCCACCACGGTCAGCCTTCTCCGGATGGTGGAGTGGTTCCAGCAGCAATGGAAGACACCCAGATGGATGGAGAGGAGGAAGTGACAGAGCTGGTGGATAAGGGGAAGGGAAGGGATGATGAGGTGAGTAATGATGAGGGTAGCTCGTCACAGGCAGCAGGGGGTGAGGAAGTAAGAGCAAGTCACTGCGGTCATGAGTGTGGGCAAACCCAGGGACGTAGCCAGTCCCGTCGCCCTCACAAATGTGTCAAGTCTGCTCCAATTGTCAACAGCAAGGAGGAACAGAACCCCACTGGTCATGGTTCCAACAAGACATTTGACCTTCAACACCCCCCACCAGACTTTCTGATCATTTCAGCTGTTGACTGGTGCAACTACTGTGCCCATCACCAGCTGCCCTGTGTGAGGAAAGAATATTGTGCCTGCTTCCAATGCAACAAATCGAAGCATGGGTGCAGCCTGGCATCAAAACAGGGGAGGTCTCAGTTGCGGTCCCATGCACCAACCAGGCAAGCCAATCGCAGGGTGTCTCCTCCATTGAAGACAGCACCACTGGCCCCTACACACATCAATCCTCCCCGTTTGACTCGCAAGCAGAAAGACCAGAGTCCTATTCCTGCAGATGACACCCCAAACCTGCGGTCTGCACCTCGTCCTCCTACACCTGGGCCATCAAGGGGCAGATGTGAAAGTGAGTCAGAATATTTTGTTGTTGCATTCTTCTGAAAGTCTAAACAGAGTTTGATGGAGTGGTTATAGTCTGACCAAAATGGCTATCAAAATCATGTGACCGCGGTACAAGTGCTGAATGGAGTGAGCATGCCATGACCGCAACAACCAGTGCATGTAGCAAATGTTTGCAGTTGAAAGAGGACTTGGGTGATGTCAATCGCCAACTCAATGCACAGGAGCTGGAAATGGATACCCTCCGCCAGCTTGTTGAAGGTTTGTGATCAAGTACACTCACTGCCCCTCCAGCGCCATTGCCCACCGCTGCCGTCCAAACGTCCACACCTGTGGACAGTCTTGTATTGGTTCCACGTGCGCCTTCACCTTCCCCCATCCCTGCATCCGCTGGGATCACCTCCGGGACCAACGCCCATATTCCCGACCAACAGGTTCCAGGTCATTCTCCATCTCACGTACCTGCCTTGTTGGAGGGTGAGGGTTCCTCAGTGGTGGATCCACGTCCTGTCGATGTGCCAACAGATCTTCTCATCACCCTCTGGTGTCCAACCGGGGATGATCCACACTCCCCGCGGTCGGCCAACTCCGGTGCTGATGAAGATTATGCGCCACCCCCTCGCCCCCTCCAGACCGATACCTTCTCAGACGCTACAATGGTCGTGGACACTCCTACACTCCCCCCTCCCACCATTGTGGTAACATCATCTGATGGGTCCTCGGCCCCGGGACCCCCCGGCGTGCTTGATGCATCGGTAGGTGATGGGGTGGATACCCAAATGGACACAGCTGCATAATTTTTTGTTTACATCTTTTTTGTACCTTTTCTTTTTGAACCTTTGCTTTGCACGACCAAACAATTTCTTTTCCCCTTTTATGCATGTCTTATATCTACTTGTGTCCCTGTAGTACAGGAATGTCATGTAGGGTGATTGGCATATATAATTTGTGTGTTTCACTCCTAATGCAATGTACCCGGTGTGACTAATTTAACCACTTCTGTGACATATGAATCCACGGAATAACCGCGGCTTTTGCATGTCCAGCACCCCGGGAATTCAAAAATGAACCCTTTGTGGACCCCTGTTCTTCTCAATATAATTTATATATGTTTTAGACAATGTCTTCATGTTTCTGCTATATTAATTAGACCAATGTACAACCCATTTGCTGTAGGTACTACGATCATCTGAATGAATGCTTATCTGGTCATCTGATAAGGTTGTATCTACCCAATGTCACCATGGTCAAATTTATGTAGTGCCCGAACTAGTATTCTACCAGAACAACCACAGTAGTCATATTTAATGGAACTGACCGCGGCACTTGCAATGCCCAACTGAATCCGACCAATCCATGATTAGTTCCCACCCAATGTTAAGTTGGCATATATATTTCTGTTGTGTTCATCTAGCATAGGTTTCTATCCCATCATTTTGAAGCATAGCAATTTGTTTGCTGTATCCCTTTTTCTGTTGGTTGGTACTGTTCTCCTAGGACATGGAGTATATTGTATCACTAATGTGTCCTGATTTATATGTGTATGTTTCTCTCCAAATTTTTACTATGCTATTTATAACATAATATGTTGCTGTGTGGGTGTTCTAGTAGCCCCTACGGAAGTGACCGCGGTTTCAGTCATATACCGCGGCTCCTGTGTACAGCAACATGCCACTGAGTAATTACCTGAGATATCTACATTACAATTTGTCAAGTTTACCATAATCCAATCAATATCAATCAGTGGTAATCACTGTGGTGATTGGTATACTTTGCCACACCCCACCCCACACCCTGTGCTACCATTGTCGGGAACCATATCCGCCTGTAATTTGGTTCCGGCGGGTAATATACTAATATATCCAACAAGATATCGTATCTAATTGGTCTAGATGTGCGTCTACCTGCTGTAGTATTCTATCATGCTTATTCGTATGCCGCGGTATGTCACCGACCCACCGCGGGTCTTACTGTAGTTATTATCCCACCTCATTGTGTTTCCTCTCTGTGGTATTTTACTAAACAAACAACATATTCTCTCCCACTGGCTACCCTTGGTATGGATTTAGCACATCTAATGTGTGACCGCGCGGGTCTTACTGTGCTGAGATATGTAGTATCCGCGGATGCCATTCTATTTATTACCCCCAGGGGGTTTTGTAGTATCGCCGAAAACAGTTTCCATCCCATTCAGTATTCCCTCTATCAATGTACTACACAAAACTCGCAGGCTGTCCCATTGCCCGCGGTCCTGCATACCCAGCGGTATCCCCTGTTTTGTGCTGATTCTATATAGCCCACCCCTATATGCCTTGATTACAATGCAATATAGGCCCATCAATTACCATAGATGATAGGCATGTCTGGGTCCAGCCCATTGATATGGTGATAACACATATTATGTACCCCCCATTAATATGCAGCACAATCTTTTCAGGGCTTGTTCGTATGATTCCATGACAATATTTAATTTAATCCAATTACCCTTCCCTTAATTGACACCCTAGCCCATCATCATACATTGCAATAATATCCTAGTAGCTAGCCAACCCTTACCAACCGATAACAACTCATCTGGGGCCCTCTGTCCGCTGGCCCGTCATACTCGGCCGATTTTCACCCTCGGGTGGCCGTGTAAGACGGCCTAAGTAGGTGCATGGGCTCTTAGATGAAAAAATTAGTGCTATACAAATGCAGAGGATAGGAACAGATTAATACCCATTCACCCCTGCCTGTGGACACCACCAAATTTGTCCACATACTGGGTCAATCCAGTGTCAGTAGTATAGTAGCAATAACACATCAATACAAAAAAAAGAGCCATTAAAGCAAACATTTTTTTATTGTATCAAGGTATGACGTAGACTAAATACTATACTAAATAAATGCGCTGCCGCCGTCATCGTGTGATTGTCAATGCGGGGTGGTGAATGGTAGTGGGTCAGTGTTGTTGCTATTGTCACGTTGGTGGGCCAGTGTGGTGGTGGCCAGTGTCTCATGTTGTTGATGCCAGTGATGGTCATCGTCGACGCAGTTGAGTAGTGGTCATGTCATTGGCCATTGTCGTCGCATTGGTGGTTGACAACGCCGCTGTCATTGTCGTCAGTGTTGGTGGCCATGTCGACAACGTTGAGGGTGGGGTTGTCATTGTCGTCGCAGATGGTGGTGGGGTCATTGTTGTCATTGTCGTCAGTGGCCACGTCGACAACACAGGTGGTGGGGTGTCGTCGTTGTCACGTTGGTGGTGGCCATTGTCGTCCTCGACGCTGGTGGTGGAGCAGTGGTAGTGGGTGTCATCGTCTCGCACTTGCCGTCACTGTCCTTGTCCTTGTTGCATTGTCCTCGTCATCACCATCCATGTGGGTGTTGGTGATGGTGGGGTTGGGTGATTTGCTGGCAGTGGTGGCGTCGTCAACAGCTATGACACTGGGGCTGGTGTGGTCACCGTGGCATTGCCGTTGTCGACGATGACACTGGTTGTCGTCATCGCTGTGGGTGCTGCAGGTGGTCATTGTCAGTAGTGGTAGACGGGGTGCGAAGTACTTACCTTAGTGTACAGAATGTGGGACTTAGAAAAAAAGTTGGAGTTGTTGTTGTTAAAGCAATACCTATGTACGTAGAGGAACTGCTACTCCAACTCACCTGTTGGGTGGAGTGCACAACCAGAGATGGTAGCAATAGCTGGTTAAGAGCTGTTATATTATATAAGCAATGAACACTGTTTATGTACAACAAACATTGTGACACATGACTGTGACGCGTGACATGTGACACGTAACATCTACTCTAAAGAGGACTATTACTAAGTCTACACTAATATGGGTCGCAGTCTTGTGCGCACTTCGTCGACAGTTTACGCCGGGTGCACGTGCGACTTCAACACTCCCCCTCACTGTGCTGCACATAGAGCACTTCAGCGAATAAGGCGCTAGATGCTGCCAGAGGGAAACTGTAAGCCTAGTTGAGCTCTGAACTTCGCGAATTTCTCGCGGGGTAAGTTCTTGGTGAGCAGATCGGCAGGATTCTCAGCACCATCAATGAAGAATAGTTCCACATTACCTTTCGCGACTGACTTGCGGATTCTGTGGTAGCGGATATCGATGTGCTTGGAGCGAGGCTCCGTTACAGGGTTGGATGCCATGAATATGGACCCCTGATTATCACCGCAAATCAGGATAGCTTTCAGCTTATAGCCAAGCTCACCGAGCAAACTCCGAATCCAGGTGACTTGGTGAGCGCAATCGCTCAAAGCCATGTATTTGGCCTCAGTGGATGAGTACGCAATAGTTTTCTGCGCACGAGAAGTCCAACTGATCAAGCCATCTGCAAGCTTCAGGTAGAAACCTGTTTGCAAGAGGTGAGAGGTAGGGTCTGATCCCCAATCTGAGTCTGTGCATGCAATCAGGCCAGCACCGGATCCACCATTGTACACTAGGGAGTAATTAGGTGTACCAATGAAATAGCGACAGATATAAAGCGCTTTGGACAGGTGGTCCTGGGATGGGTTTTTGGCATGGCACGAGAGATGGGTGACTGCAAAGGCAATGTCGGGCCTAGTGCCCAACATAAGGTACAGAAGGGACCCAATAACTGTCTGGAAATGGGAGCGGAGTTCCGCATTAACAGGCTCTGTATTTTTGGCGGCATAGTAGCCAGCCGACAGTGGGGTGCTTGCAGACTTTGCATTGAGCATGCCGCAGCGTTCGATGACCTTTTGTAGGTACGCGCATTGGTCCAGGTGGATAGCACGACCTTTGCAAGTGATTCGCATTCAGAGGAACTCCTTAGGTTCTCCAAGGTCTCTGCACTCCCATTTGCACATGAACTGTGCTTTGATGGCATCAACAACAGCCTTGTTAGGGCTGCAGAATAGTGCATCGTCAACATAGATGATACCAATGATGATGTTGGTGCCTTTCTTCTTATAGAAGAAGATGCCTACTTCAGACTTAAGGCGCTCAAACCTGAGCTCTTTGAGAGACTCATCGAGTGTGCGCCACCAAGCTAGGCCAGCCTGTTTGAGGCCATAGAGGGCACGCCAGAGGCGGAGCACTTTGCACTCTTGCCTGGGAACTGCAAACCCTTTGGGTTGTTCCATATAGATCTCTTCGTTGAGCTTGCCATACAAGTAGGCGCTCCGAACGTCAAGTCCAGTAATATACCAGTTCTCAAGTGTGGCAAGTGCAAGCATGAGGCGCACTGTTTCAAAGCACACAACAGGTGAGAAGACCTGGTCGAAATCTAATCCCTCAACCTGGGAGAAGCCTTTCACTACTAAGCGGGCTTTCTTGTGGCCATCCGACTTGACGTCGAAGACCCATAGATTCTTTATGACCTTCCAGTCTCGGGGACGGTCAACTAGCTCAAAGACTTTGTGCTTTCACAGCACGTCGAGCTCTTCTTGGCAAGCAAGTCACCAGAGTTTCTGCTCAGCTTGGGGTAAGCGAGCGATGTCCTTGTAGGACCAGTTGCGGACACTCTCATATTGAGGCTTGCTGGTTGTGAGGGCTTTGCCCATCAGGAAACAGACTAGGTTTGCTCCCCCTTCCTCACACATCTTTTGCACATCTTCCTCACTGGGCGTTGCAGAGGTGTTGGGGAAACCACCAGGAACATGGTCTGGTGTGTCCGGTTGTGGGGGCCTAGGGGCCGAACCCACTGTTTCTTGCCATCGAGAGGCACTTTCAATATCCCAGAGTTGCTCGACAGGATGTCGCCGCTCACCATATACATTACCGGGGCACAATGGCGCTCTACGTTCACATTGGGGGCAGGCAGGGATATTCACTGCGGGGGGTCGCGGCACATTCTGGCGGTGTTCAGCTTGGCCAGGGCGCTGCGGTGCCAGAGGTGGTGGGTTTCTCACCGGTGAAGGTGTTCTCAGTGCCGGTGGAGGCACTGGAGATAGCGTACGGGGAGGATTTATTTGGTTAGGCTCTTCCTCAGGAGCCTCAGGGTCCTCATGCTTTGGATCGTCATCCTGCGCTTGGGGATGTGGGTAGCCATGGTCATGTTCCACATCATCATCACTGTCAATATCATCAGGGGAATTCCCTGGTCGATCAGTGGCTGGTTTCGGATTTGCCCTTCCAAAAGGGATCTCAAGAGGTTCACACCTGTTCTTAGGGCAGCGAGGGAAATGACGCTCATCAAAGACAGTGTGGGCAGCAGTAAACACTGTATTGGTGGAGCGCATAAACAAGAAGTTGCGCTCATTGCCAGGGGCAACACCGACATAGGTCATAAGCTCCGACTTGGGAGCCATCTTATTTGCTCTAGCTGAGGCTGGGAGGTAGACAAAGGCTCCACAGCCAAATACACATAGGTGATCGATGTTAGGCATCTCCCCCTTGAGCATTTCATGGGGGGTGCGCCATCGCAGGCGAGCTACCGGAGTACAGTTGTAAATGTGGGTTGCGTGAGCGAATGCAAATTCCCACCAGGAGTCAGGGATGCAGGCTTGATGCCGCATAGACTCAGCTTTATCCATGAGAGTGCACCCTAAACGCTTGGCGCAGCCATTCTGCATGGGGGTTCTTGGAGCACTTTGGTATATTTTAATTCCTTTCTCAAGGAGTGCTCGATCAAACAGATCGGATTTATACTCTCTGCCGGCATCGGACATCCATCCAACGACGTGCATATCATGTTGGACTCGCACCATTTCGAGGAAATCTTTGGCAGCCATAATCGCTGCAGCTTTGGAGTGAAGAGGCATAGTCCAGGCATGAGAAGTGTAGTCGTCGTAGAAGGTGATAACATATTTGAATTTCCAGTACAACGTAACTGGGAAGGATTTGAGATCAGAGTGCACCAGCTCGAAGGGCTTGGAGGCACGTCTTTCATTCTCTGGGAAAGCTCGATTAGGCATCTTGCCAAGAGCACATCCAGGGCAAACACAATCCTCAGTAGGAAAGTGGATCTCCGGGAAGCGCTGCATATGCTTTTGCGCGCATTGGAGTACTTCCTTCGAGGGGTGCCTGAATCTCCGGTGCATAATGTTGTAATCGACTTTGCTCACAGAGGCAATATAGTTAGATCTAATTATCGTGATAGATCTAATCCTGAAAATGATGTTGCGATCATCTTCTGGGTCTGGCCCAAACCATAGGCGTTCAGTTTTATAGATGAGGCTAATGCCTCTCTTATCGCCAGTGACTTTGTAGTTACGCTGGAGCATTTCGCCCATAGAAATAATGCGTGCAGTAGCGCCTGGCATATGGAGCACTTGGGTGAGTGTGATAACTTTCTCATTTCCAGAGTTGTGGTCTAGGCACCGGAGTAATACCGTGCCAATGCCAGCAATCAGTGCTACACCATTTGCCATTTTGGCATAGTGCGCTCACTTTAGCGTGTTGTAGGAGGCGAAATTGCCTATGTCACTGGTGAAGTGGCATGATGCGCCAGAGTCTAGGAGCCAGAAGGCACCAGATAGTTCGCTATCATCGGCCATTTTTCCCTTACAGCCAGCACAGCGTGCATCATTCAGACACGAACAGATATATGCATTGCTCGAGGGGACACAACACGACATATTGTAGTTACTACTCGCTATATACAGTGATGGCATGAAGCACACATATAAAGGGAGTGTGTTAGTGTCGGTCAGCATGCGTGCAGAAGGTACTTGCCTGAAGAGGCTGGCCTCCGCGCCCATTGCCATCGACGTCACGTTGTAGCGGTCGAGGACCATCGCATCAATCTCGTTGAACTCGTCATCAGTGAACGGTTTGTGAGCGAAGGGCTCTTCATCCCCAAAGGAGATGGCATCCTCCTCATACATCGTGATGCGCTCCTCAAGACGAGGGCGCTTCAACAAGGAGGGACCGGCCTCGGGCTGGTCCAGGTTCGCACTCGCCAACAACACAACTTGGTCGAGGGTGCAGATGGTCTGGCAGGAGGGCTCTACCCCCAGACGGTGTGCCAAATTGAAGGCCTTGATAGTATTGTCGAAAGCAGGGGGGCCGTAGTGGGCAGCACCAGGAGTGTGAGCCAGGGTGCGAGGGTCGATGGTGGGCTCTGGTCCATCGTAGTGGACATAAGTAGTGAAGGCTGCCTGTTGGGCATTTTCGCGGCGAGCGCGAGCCTTCTTGCCACCACGTCGGGTGCGGCCTCCCTGTCCTTGGGCAGGAGCATTTCTGCTTGTACTGCCGTTGGACCCGCCTTGCTGCTGCTGCTGCCTCTGGGGCTGCTGCTGTTGCTGGGCGAACTTGGGGTCACCCGGCTTGCGCTTTACAGCACTAAGCTTATTGGCCTGGGGGCCCTTACCACTGCCACACGAAGAGGCGTCTTTCTGCTCAAATGAGAGTGTGGTGGCCAAGCTCAGTGTAGGCGGAGCCGATACTGGGGGCGCTGAAGTTCTTCTTTAAGTGGTCCCAGACTTCCTTAACGCTGTTGAGATTCGAGATGGCGACCTGGATCGAGGGGGCGAGGCGCAAGGTGATGTTACTGAGCACTCTCTCGGTGTTGTCGTCCCACTCCTTTCGGTTGTCGTGGCCGTCAGTGGGTTGCGTTGTCGAGTAAACGTACCATTGGCCTTGTGCCCGAAGGTAGGCCTGCATAGAGGTGTGCCACTGCTGCCAGTTGGAGCCAGTGAACACGGGGACCATCTTGTCAAGAGCACTGGACATGGTGATGTTCTGTTGGGAGTCAACGGAGTCAGCAAATGAATGCGACAACAGACAAGCAAGAAAAGAAGAAACACCTGAGTGCTAGTGAAAGCACTTCTGTCAACAGCTAACTCATGACTAGGTCATGCCAGTGCAAGTCGTTGACGATGTTCGCCATGGTTGGCACAAGTCATCGACGAACTTCACCTGTGGCAATACAGGTGCTCAACTAGGAGCTCACTGTTGGGTGCAAGTCATCAACCGACTTCACCTTGCGGCTGTGCAGGGGGGCTCAGCTAGGAGCTCACTGTGGTCCACAGCGTCAAGCTAATTAAAGCGACGCTCAGGGAGCTGGAGCGCTGTCTGATGCATTGCTGCACACAGTGCGCTCACAGGGCTCATAACCTGTTAAAGCAATACCTATGTACATAGAGGAACTGCTACTCCAACTCACCTGTTGGGTGGAGTGCACAACCTTAGATGGTAGCGGTAGCTGGTTAAGAGCTGTTATATTATATAAGCGATGAACACTGTTTATATACAACAAACATTGTGACGCGTGATGCATGACACATAACATCTACTCTAAAGAGGACTATTACTAAGTCTACACTAATATGGGTCGCAGTCTTGTGCACACTGGGTCAACGGTTTACGCTGGGTGCACGTGCGACTTCAACAGTTGTGATTACAAATCACGTCACAACAACTCCAAATATTCTCTACATAAGTCCTGCGTCACCTCCATCTCCCATTCAACCACAACGACGATGACGTGTCGACTACCACCACCCATGACAATGACTATCAGGTACGTACCACCACATGCAGCGCCTGCCACTAACACACGACCACAACAGCCCCAGCCCATCATCTCTGACAGATGACCCCACAGACAACCACGACCCCCAGTCCATTGTCTCTGATGGACGACCACGACCCCCATCCCAATGTTGTCCAACGACGATGACCCCCAGCCCATTGTCTCTGACAGACAATGATGGACAATGACGACCCCATCCCAGGACCCCCATCCCAGCATCGTCCAACGACGACAACAATGATTCCCCCTACATTGTCTCTAACAGACGAAGACCGACCACCCCCATCCCAGCATCGTCCAATGACAACAACAACAACAACCCCACTACCACCAGCAACAACAACAACACAGGCAACAGCATTGACAACCACGACAATGACGACCAGCCCCAGCAACAATGACCAGCCCCAGCAACAATGACCAGCCCCAGCAACAATGACCAGCCCCAGCAACAATGACCAGCCCCAGCAATGACGACCAGCCCCAGTGACAATGACACCCCCCACGTTCCCCATCCCCAGCATGTCACCCAAAGACAACGACGTGTGCCCTGTGTACCCTAGCCCCAGCATTGTCGACACAGCTATCACCCAGTGATGACGATATCACTATCACCCACACCCACACCAGCATCGATGATGTGACTAACTATTCGTATATAATATATATTTGTTGTACTGTAGTGTTTTTTTGTTCAGAATTAATATAGATTTATTAGCATGAATATTGAATAAATTAAGTGGAAAAAGGATACAGATGGATACAGCTAATGGCCTGGCTGGTCTGGCTAATCTTAATAGTCTAATTGGTCTGACTGGTCTGAGTCTCTGAATTGTCTGGCCACTCTGGCCAGTCTTACTGATATGAATTGTCTGGGTGGCCTAACTGGTCTGGTTGGTCTGGATTGTCTTAACTGTCTGACCAACTTACTATCTAAGGGGTCTGATAGGTCTGACAGTCTGGGTGATCTGATTGGGCTGGGTGGTCTGGACAGTCTTGACTGTCTGACTGACTTACAGTCTGGGTGGTCTGACAGGTCTGACATGTCTGAATGGGCTTCACTGTAATGGACCATGACTTTTTATCTTATCTAATCTGTGATTAGATAACATCCTAACCTGGTTACAACCTGTAAGCAGCCTGTATACAACCTGGAACGCTATAGGTAGCCTAGTCCCTTGCCTCATGTATGTCTTCTGGTAGCCATACCTACACCCTTGATGTCATACCACTACCTACATACATGCTGTAGTCTCATGTATACCTCATGCCTGGTGCATGCTCTGTAGTATATGTACTGGTGAATCCAGCACCCTGGAGCTCTCCATTCGAGCTCTCTTTGGGTTTATGCTCTAAGACTTGACTTCTATCCCTCCTCAGAGCTTGTGTGATAGTTCCTTGGGCTTGTCCCTTAGGGTTGTCTCATTCACTGGCTGACTGACTTATGATCTGGGTGGTCTGACAGGTCTGACAGGTCTGGATGGTCTTAATTGTCTGACTGACTTACTGCCTGAGTGGTCTGACAGGTCTGACAGGTCTGGATTGTCTTAGCTCTCTGACTGACTTACTGTCTGGGTGGTCTGACTGGTCTGGAGTGGTCTGGACTGTCTGACTGTCTGATAGGCTGGCTGGTCTGGCTGGTCTGACTGGTCTGGTGGTCTGGCCATCTGGTTTCAGACACCCTGGTCTGATGGTCTGGAATGGCTTGACTGACTTATCTGACTTATCCATCTTAACTGTCTGATTCCAGACAATCCAGACACTGTAAGAGAGTTAAGACCAATTGTCACCTTGCTGATGTGAGAGAGGGAGAATTTCATACTATTGGGTCTATGATCACTGGGCTGAGCCCAGGGGTTTAAATACATGGGGGGGCACAGCATAAAGTACAAAAAGAGAAGGGAGTAAGCAGAATTTGTCAAGGATTGGTAAGAGCTTTGTAAGGGGTTTGTAAGTGATCAGTAAGCAAGGGATAAGCATAAATGAGTAAGTATAGGGAGCATGAATAAGCTGCTGAGTAAAGAAATGAGTAAGCTGCATGACAAGATTGATTGGTAAGGGAGTGAGTCATCAGCTGAGTAATATACCAAAAATGCAAAAGGGATAGAGTAATACTGATGACAAGAGAGCATCAGTAAGCAAGGGATGAGTCACTGCACAGCAGGAGGAGTCATTGATGCACAGCCATGGGAGGCTGTGTACCACCAGGAACTTGATAGGACAACAATGAGGAAAATCTGAGATAAATAGGGGGATTGATCCAAGACAGTACAGCCACAAGAAGGGTACCAGGGGTCCAGAGGTCTTTGGGGGGTCAGCATACACTAAGGTATAGTGCATGTGTTCTAGTGCTGCTGAAGCACAAGCATGGGCTCCCTTGACGAGCTCTCTTCTGGGAAAGAACGAGAGAGGGTTCTTCTTCCTAATAGCACTATAAAGTGGGGGTATAACTGTCATGGTGCTGGGGGACATTGTCTGAAATTAGGGAAGCGGATAGAGTATTGAATTCAATGCATCCAGGGAAGCGAGACGAACGACAGAGGAAGATGGACATGGCAAGTATCTGGGAGAAAGGGACCATAGGCTGAGGGCTCAGGAGACACAGAGACGACCAGAGAAGACTTCTCAAGCTTGACAATAGACCTAAGATGACCAAAGTACGTTCTTGACACAGGACTGACGAGGAGAACATGCTGACTGAGAACAAGAGGGACTGAGGGAGCAGGCTGGGAAGATATGTGCCAGGCAGTGCACAGGAACTCTGGGAGGGGCTGTCCTAAGAGCAGGACATAGTGGAGTTCTGCAGCAATAGCAGAGAAATGATCCAGAGAAAATACGGACTCCATAGTGAGCGATGAAGCAAATGTCTGGATTGCGGGGGGAATATCTCTGTGGGAAATGAATGGATTTGCATCGGAACTTTACAGGCGGATAGACCACGTTCTAGGCTCTTTGACAGTATAGTCACGTGCCTGATAGCTTCAGAAACAATGGAGCTATTCAAAATATTGGAATGCCAGCACTGGGCGG
>JAYMGJ010000606.1:17500-18582 GCA_037178675.1 Scleroderma bovista
TGACAGGGTCTCCCATTCTAGGGGATGGGACGACACACATTGCCATAATCATCACGTAAAGAGTGTTGCTTGGTGACCCTTCGGTACACAAATCCGTATCCCAACTTCCATCAGAACGTTCGTGACGGGGGCCGTATTTACTTTGCCATGCATATCTGTGATGCATCTTGACAAATATATTCATCCACCTCTGTTTCTCACGGTTCGAATTATTTGATAAATTGAAGTGCCTCTCGTACAGCATACGGACCGGTTTGCCGTCCGTCGTTGTAGGAACCACTTTGAATAATTCCTGCCGTCGTTCACTATTCTGCCACATGTGGCGACTAAACCAATTTTGAAACGGGAGATAAACGGTCTCGTTGCGTCCTGTTCCCTCTACGCAAGGGTACACCTTCGCTTCGACACCGACCGGGTACGGTTCGGCTTCGCTATTATAATTGAATTTGTGACCGTTTAACCATTTACTAATCGTAAACTCATTTCCGGGGGGTGCGGAACTATGAAACATCAGCACTCTCACACGCCAACGTGATTGTGCCGAAAGTTTCCATTGTCCACTTAATGATAATCCCGTTTGGATAATCCGACTCGAATGCCTATGGCCTAAATTCTCTACGTTCATAGAATATGGAATAGTATTTCCAGTGGTACACCAGAATTGTGCGTAATTCTCGTACGGTGTGTCTTCGAAGCGCTGTCGCGTGTCGAAGGCGATCGGCCGGAGATCTCCGATCGTGTCTACATCGTTCTCCCTGGGAACACTTGTCGCCAAGCAGATTTCACGCGGGTTCTTTGTCCGTATTGCCCCCCTGGGATTACGTTTCCACTTGAGCCGCTGCCTATATCTAGGCTTGAACCTCGGCGCGGCCCGGCCGAGACGTCGACGTTTAAAGCGGGAACCCACTCCATACTTACGGTAAACACTTCGCCTAGATCTCTTACTAAGCGTCCGTCGTCGCAGCGAAGCTCCTCTCCGTCGACCCTGATACGTCCGTCTGCGGTAAACTCGACTCCGTACCCCTCGTCTACTAGTAAATCTCTTCCTGCTCTTCTTATACGTAAAAGCCATATCGCGTACG
>JAYMGJ010000607.1:0-15811 GCA_037178675.1 Scleroderma bovista
GGCAAAATGCACAGTCCATCTGGTAGAGTGATGAATTTGTTGGACTGAATCTGCCGAGCCAAATTTCTACTATACTGGCAATTGATGTCGTAAAATGTTATCACTTGTTGGTCGGGATTCACATCAGGAAAATGGGGAAGAAAAGATAATCCATTATAATCTCTGGCAGAAGTTTTTTGTAGGGTGATAATTAATTATCTGGTCATATCTGGTCATATCTAGCATTATCTATTGCATGCTAGGGTTATAATGGATTATCATTTCTTCTTCAATTCCCTGATGCAATGCATGCCGGACTGCATGCACCAGGGCATAGTCCATGTTTACCTGCCTGTAACCAGCTCAACAAACTCGAGATGACAATTATGAGAACCTACTGTTCTCCCTTCTGAAAGTCAACCATTGCATGGGGGATGAAACATCCATGTCTTGCACATGGTCAGGCCAGGGTACCAGTGTCACCATAGTGTACGGTCTGGCCAGGGTACCGGTGTGATAATAATATACAGTCCGGCCTGGGTGTGGGTGTCACCATAGTTTATGGTCAGGCCAGGATACCGGTGTCACCATAATATACAATCTGGCCTGGGTGTGGGTGTCACCATAATTTATGGTCAGGCCAGGGTATCCAGCCAGGGTACCGGTCACCATAATATACAATCCGGCCTGGGTGTGGGTGTCACCATAGTGTATGGTCCGGCAAGGGTACCGGTGTCACCATCATATAGGGCCTGGCCTGGGTGCAGGTGTCACCATAGTTTACAGTCGGGCCAGGGTACCCGTGTCATAGTTTATGGTTTGGCCAGGGTACCAGTGTGTCAAGTCCGGGTCTACTCCGGTAGGGGGTCCGGTCAAGTCCGGACGAAAGCGGACGAGAGGGGAGGTCAGAGGTTTGGGCAGAGGTTAGCCCGGGCCGGAGTTGCGACCATTTGGATTCAACGACAAGGACGGCGAGCGTTGATCCCTTGCGTAGGTTCCGGTCAGACGGAGATAGAGACGGAGACGGACAGAGGATCAGGAGTAGTGACTTAGATGATTTCAGACTGAGGTGTACAAGGTAAACTGGAGGGTACTTATACTAAGTAGAACTAGGGTCGAGTACATACGGTGACAAGTAAACAACCTAATAGCGGACAAGGGATGACCGGAGTTAGGACTAGGTCAGGTCCGGTGAAAATAAAGTCAGGTCCGGATAAAATAAAGTCAGGTCCGGTGAAAATGCTACAAGGTATAGGATATATCGAGTTCACGGAGAACTCACGTCAAGGCAGGGCAGACGGCGAAGTGTAGTAAGAGTGAATGGAGTATAGACCAAGGGTCGTACTTAACGGAAGGTTATCGGCGCGTCCGTGACCGGAGTAAGTGACGAGCGACCGGAGTTGAGCTAGAGAGCTGCGACGCGACCGGAGCGACCGGATGAGACCCGGAGTTGGACATGGTCGTAACACAGTGTCACAATAATATACAATCTGGCCAGGATGCTGGTGTCACCATAGTGTGCAGTCTGGCCAGGGTACTGGCATCACCATCATATATGGCCCAGCCAGGGTACTGGTGTCATCATAGTGTATGGTCAGGCCGGGGTGCTGGTGTCATGGGCACTGGAACACATATCTGATGCCATTAAGTGATTGTTTTGAGTTATGGTGCATGTCTGTGAGTTTAGGATCATTCCTCCGGCCTATGGCACATGTAACCGGTCCCTAGTACATGCAACCGGTCCCTGGCAGATTACACCGGTCACAGGAACATCACATCGGGCCATGTAACATACACCGGTAGCTATTGAGTGATGTTATTAAATTATGGTGCATGTCTGTGAGTGTAGAATAATTTCTCTGGCCTATGGGACATGTAACCAGTCCCTTGTACATGCAACTGGTCCCTGGCACATTACACCGGTCACAGGAACATCAAATTGGGCTGTGTAACACACACTGGTAGCTATTGAGTGATGTCATTAAATTATGGTGCATGTCTGTGAGTTTAGGATAATTCCTCCAGCCTATGGCACATGTAACCAGTCCCTGGCACATGCAACTGGTCCCTGGCACATTACACCAGTCACAGGAACATCACATCGGGTTCTGCAACACACACCAGAAGCTATTGAGTAATGTTATTACATTATGGTGCATGTCTGTGAGTTTACGATCAACCCTCTGGCCTATGGCACATGTAACCGGTCCCTGGAACATGCAACCAGTCCCTGGAACAGTCCACTGGCCTCTGGAACATTACACTGGCCACTGGAACATTGGATCAGGCTCTGGAACACACATCCAAAGCAATTCAATGATGGTTGTGAGTTATGGTGCATGTCTATGCCTTCAGGATTATTCCTCCAGCCTAGTATGGCATATGCAACCTGTCTTTGTAACATGACATTGTAATATGGATATTCAAATGGTGTTTAGAACATATCACTATGCAACACAATAGTCATATAATTGTTGTGTACTATGCACTGGCCATGTGTTATGTGAAATCCATTGCAATCATTCAAGGGGACAAATATGCTACAATACACTGCAAACACCACAAATTGTGAATCAATGACATCACCGCCAGCATTGTCCATGCCAACAATGACTTAATAATGCACCACCAACATGCATGAAATTACAATGATGACACTGAATGCCACACCACAATGATGACCAAATAATGATTAAACACATCTGGTTTCAAAGCATCAGATGCATGTTCTGGAAATTGGGTGGATTTTCCAGAGACTGGTTGGATGTGTCTTGTGATAGTGGAAAGATCCTGAAATCATGGATAGACACTACAACACAATAACATCACTTAATGAATTTTGGAGCATGTTCCAGATATCCATGTGATGTTCGAGAGGTTGGTTGGATATTGTCAAAACTCCAATATTCACCATGACCCGCAGGGCTTTGAATACTGGAACAGAGACCAATTGACTGATGAATGGAGATGACATACAACAATACCTAAACAGACGAGCTCAATGTTAGGGAAGAAAGGGATAAAGGGTGTTGACATGTGCATATAATGAATGCAGTTTGATATTAGCTACCCAGTGTGCACAGACCAAGAAACAAAAACTCATAACATATATGCCTGGACTGGTTGCATGTGCCATAGGCCAGATGAATGATCCTAAACTCACAGACATGCACCATGATTTAATAACATCACTCAATAGCTACCGGTGTGTGTTACAGAGCCCGATGTGATGTTCCTGTGACTGGTGTAATGTGCCAGGGACCGGTTGCATGTACTAGGGACCAGTTGCATGTACTAGGGACCGGTTACGTGTCCCATAGGCCGGAGGAATGATCCTAAACTCACAGACATGCACCATAATTTAATAACATCACTCAATAGCTACCGATGTGTGTTACAGAGCCCGATGTGATGTTCCTGTGACCAGTGTAATGTGCAATGTTCCAGGGACTGGTTGCATATGCCAGGGACCAGTTTCATGTCCCATAGGCCGGAGGAATGATCCCAAACTCACAGATATGCACCATAACTCAAAACAATCACTTAATGGAATCAGATATGTATTCCAGTGCCTATGAGACTAGCACCCTGGCCTGACCATACACTATGGTGACACCCACACCAAGGCTGGATTATATATTATGGTGACACTGGTACCCTGGCCCGACCACAAAATATTGTTCCACCCAATTGCTCTTTTACATGGGGAACACTGTCAAATAAACTCAGCCGCTGCTCTGAAGCCTGCATCACCATATGTACATTTCCCATCTCTTTCTCTATTTCATGCAGCATGAGATCACACCCACTCATCATGTATTTGATGCTGTCCCTTGGCATTCTTGGGACATCAAAGAGGAGTGGTAAGGACTCGGTCCCATCCTGCTGATCATGTAAGGCAGGATGTGGTGGCAAGGGAATATACATACCAAGACAGTAGGGAAAAAGTCTTTGGCCTCCAAGATGATGTGCGGGATTTGCTGGGATTCATATCCATCGGGGAATGTGGTGTCTAGTAGATTTGCGCAGATCCAAAGGATCACAGACGAACGCAAATCAACACGTCAGTCTGTAGATGCATGATGTCTGATTCTGCTACTTGGTTGACAGATTGCTAATACTATCTTACAGAGAGGACCCTGTTGAGCATCGCGCTCCACCTGTCGCGGAATGAGACGAAACATATATACATGGAGTCGCCCACCGAGGGCATGATCCAGACGTTCAAGGCCATGAAGGCAGAAAACTTGGATTACAAAGATGTTAAGCCAATACCGATGGCGAAAGGTGCTTCTGCAAAGCAGCGAGAATTACTGATGCAGGATTACGTGTGGCAGATGATGGAGTACTTCAACTCTTCAGAAATGCATTACTTCCAGTCAGAGGTGATGAACTTCAACCGTTTCTATAACAGCCTGGGGTAGGTTCCTTTCCTCGCAATCCCTCGACGTATGGCTAACATTGATCTAGATACTTGCATATATGGTGAAGGTATCGGAGGACAGGCTGCGGATGTGTTTCAACCGCGTGGAGGTGAATGCGCAGGAGGTTGCGAACATGTTATTGATGTACTTTGGACATCTTAGGTCTATTGTCAAGCTTGAAAAGTCATCTCTGGTCATCTCTGTGTCCCCTGAGCCCTCAGCCTATGGTCCCTTCCTCCCAGATACTTGCCATGTCCATCTTCCTCTGTCGTTCATCTCACTTCCCTGGATGCATCAAATTCAATACTCTGTCCACTTCCCCAATTTCAGACGGCATCCCTCAGCACCATGACAGTTATACCCCCACTTTATAGTGCTGTTAGGAAGAAGAACCCTCTCTCGTTCTTTCCCAGAAGAGAGTTCATCAAGGGAGCCCATGGTTGCGCTTCAGCGGCACTAAAACATATGCACTATACCTTAGTGTATGCTGATCCCCCAAAAGACCTCTGGACCCCTGGTACCCTTCTTGTGGCTGTTCTGTCTCGGATCAATTCCTCTATTTATCCCAGGTCTTCCCCATTGTTCTCTCATCAAATTCCTGATGGTACACAGCCTCCCATCAAACTTCTTGGGCAGTGCATCAATGACTCCTTCTGCTGTGCAAGTGACTCATCCCTTGCTTACTGATGACTCACTCCCTTACCAATCAGTCTTGTCATGCAGCTTACTCATTCCTTTACTCAGCAGCTTATTCATGCTCCCTATGCTTACTCATTCCTGCTTGTCCCTTGCTTACTGATCGCTTACAAAGCTCTTACAAAGCTCTTACCAATCCCTTACCAATCCTTGACAAATTCTGCTTATTCCCTTCTCTTTTTGTACTTCAATGCTGTGTCCCCCCCATGTATTTAAACCCCTGGGCTCAGCCCAGTGATAAGAGACCCAAAAATAGTACAAAATTATCCCTCTCTCAGACTCTCTCAGTCAGTATCCCCTCAGCTCTTTGAGTCTTGTAGGCTTCAGTGAAGGTCTAAAGGCTCTGATATCTCCAGCTTATTCAATCTATTCAAGTCCAAGTATTTCTCTAGCTCAAGTGGAGTCTATCTTGTAAATCCTTCATCTCCCATTGCTCCTGGATGTCAGGAGCCCCCTTGCCCCTTTTCTGCACCAGTCTCTAGGTGTAGTATTGCTACTTCAGTCTTAGTCAACTCAATCCCCGCTTTGACACTTCCTAGCCTTTAGGAAGAATCCAGACACCTACCCCCTTCATCTTCTATTGCTCCTGTACCCCAGGAGTATCCTGCATCATCATCTGCATCACCCTGTTGGTGTAGATCCCCTTTCCCCCTCCTCAGCATATCCTCTCTGGACACCATGGAGGCAAACCACCACTCGCACTTTTTTGTAGTCCTTTGTTGGTGTTGTGTTTGGGTTGTTGTTTTGACCTAAACCCTCACTTTGACTCACAGCAGACATACTGCTCTCCTTTTTGGAAATCAACCATGGCATGCAGAACAAAGCACCTATGTCTAGCACAGGCACATCCACCAATTCCAGTTGATGCCAACTGACTTCGACTAGTATTGGCCTGATTGACTGCATGATGATTGCTACAGTCTGATTTCTAAGGGCAGCATGAGGAATTACCACAGCTCAGGTAAAAGAGGTCATACCTCCACTCAATTTGCACTTCCTACTAAATAGGAGTTATAAGGCTGCGATATTACCATGAACCCTTTTCCATCCATCAACCAGACTTCATTTGGAGCTTGTTTGAGTAGTGTTCCAAAGTCTGGTTGCAACCAAAGGGAAAAACTGGCAACTGGACTGAACTGCAACTGATTTGGACCGGACTGTGGTTGCTGGTCCTGGTGGGTCCACAACCCATGTGGTTGCAGTTGCATCTGCTCAGGAAAAAATAAAAGACTGGTTGCAACCAGTTGCAACTGGTCTTTAAATAAAATACAGGGAAATTCTTCAATGTACCATGTCAATTTCACATGTTTTACATGATCCAAACTATCAAAAATGCACAAATATTATGAAAAATATGCAAAAACCAGTTGCAACTGGTTGCTATCAGTTTGGTTGTGGTCCTAGCAAGATGTGATATCTTTGCAACCAGTTTTGGTCCGGTTGCCTCCAAAAAAGGGAAAAGACCAGACCGGACTGGACTTTAAAACACTATGTTTGAGCAACATATGCTCCACTTTGAAATTTCCATCCATAGCAATGATCCTCAAATATTTCCAGCTGTACAAATCAGTTGTATTTGCAAATAATGGAATAATTACAACCTATACTCACTGTGTGAGATTGACCCCTCCCATGGGCAGTAAATTTACCCCAGGTTGGGAATAGTGTTTGAAGGTCCAATCTTAGGACTGCAAAAAGACCAAGGACCAGACCAGACCAGACCAATTTAGGACTGGACCACAGTCCTGGTCCTACCCTGGTCCTTGATGGTCCTGGTCCTAACTTTTCTGGGGTGATCAAGGACCAGTCCTGGACCAGTCTGGACCAGTCTTTAGCCCCTATTTATTATGGGTAATGAGCTACTTAACCTAACCATGATTAGGGTACTTAACCTAGCTATAACACCACTTAACATAGTGATGACACCACTTAACCTAGTCATAATAGTACTCAACCTAGTCACCACTATGCTACTTAACCTGATCACAACTGCAATACTAAACTATGCATTTTTGATAATCATGACTACATTACTAACACCAGTACACTACACACAAATGATATATAATGTTTTTCAAAAATTTGTGCCGGCTCTGAAAATGTATTTTGGCCATAGCTCTGTCAAATCTTAATGAATCACTTATGTAAGGCCACTTTTGGATTGCTCTCATTGGTGGCTATGACCTTTAGTAAGACCCTGAAGCATGAAAACAACATTTACAAATACCCCCTATTATGTTAAGTACCATACTTATGATCAGGTGAAGTATCATACCAGTGACTAGGTTAAGTAGAGTAGTCATGATGAGGTTAAGTACCATACTTATGACTAGGTCAAGTACCGTACTAATGGTCTTGGGTGGTCCTGCTTGGTCCTGACCAGTCTTAAAGAGGACTGGTCCAGACTGGTCCTAATCAGTCCAGTCCTGGTGCTGCCAATTTCTGAGATTTTTAGGACTGGTCCAGTCCTGGTCTTTCCTAAAAAGGCAAAAAAGACCAGACTGGACTGGACCTTAAAACACTAGTTGGGAACATGCAGGGCAAAAGAGGACCAGCTCCCCTGGCCCAGGTTCCTCTGAGATTCCATGGAATCCTTGCCACTTGAGAAGCTTCAACAATCTCCATACCCTGGACAACCTCAGCAAATCTCTGTACCTATTCTATTTCATCTGCAGTGTCAGTGCCACAGTGAACAAAAGGTTACTTCACTTACTGGCACTGCATGTGGGAATGCATTGGATGTCAGTTTCTGCAACTTACTATAGTAGTTCATCACAGTGGTGCCACATTCCACATTGTCCCAGATAAAATCATCCAGCACCTGGAAGGTAAATGCAGTCCTGGGACTTTTTGTTGTCGCAGGGAAAAGGCCAGCCATCATAAGTTGCAGATGTGAATCCTCTGAACCATCACAGCTGCAGTACCGAATGTTGCAAAAGTGCACCCCATTAGTGTTGAAGCAATACCTATATATGTAGAGGAACTGCTACTTTAACTCACCTGTTGGGTGGAGTGCACAACCAGAGATGGTAGTGGTAGCTGGTCAAGAGCTTTTTTTATTATATAAGTGATGTCCGCTGTTTATATACAACAAATAGTGTGATGCGTGACTGTGATGTGTGACATGTAACATGTAACATCTACTCTAAAGAGGACTATTACTAAGTCTACACTAATATGGGTCACAGTCTTGTTGTTACGACCATGTCCAACTCCGGGTCCTATCCGGTCACTCCGGTCGCTTCACAGCTTTACAGCTCAACTCCGGTCGCCCACCAGTTACTCCGGTTGCGCTCACGCAGATAACCTTCCGTTAAGCACGACCCTTGGTCTATGCTCTATTCGTTCGTTACCACACCTCGCCGTCAACCCTGCTTGGTCGTGAGTTCTCCGTGTACTTGTTATATCTCCTGCCTTGTGTTATTTTCACCGGACCTGATTTATTTTACCCAGACCTGACTTTATTTTCATCGGACCTGACCTAGTACTTTCTCTGGTTGTCCCTTGTCCGCTATTAGGCTGTTTACTTGTCACCGTATATACTCGTCCCTAGTTTGCACTTAGTATAAGTACTCTGTAGATTATCCTGTACTCCTCAGTCTGAAATCAACCATAGTCTCTACTCCTGATCTTGCCCATCTCTGTCTCTGTCTCTGTCTCCCCTTCTTGACCGGAACCTACGCAAGGGATCAACGCTCGTTATCCTTAGTCGTTGAATCCAAGCGGTCACCAACTCCGGCTGGACTAATCCCTTGTCCAGCCCTCTGCCCTCTCCCTTCGTCCGCTTTCGTCCGGACTTGACCAGATCCCCTACCGGAGTAGACCTGGACTTGACAGTATTTCAGACTCACACTTGTGTGGGTTCACTGTTCCATACCTCATACGCAAACTAGCTTCTACTTCTTATGACTATGACTACGCGCTCTTGCGCTCGTACTGCTGCAGCACTTGCTGAAGGAGCAGGTGCAGTCGACGACCTCCACCTCTCTGCTGCCCAACAAGCCCTGTCTAACTGCAGGCAACCTCCGGCTTCCGTAAGCCAATTCCGGAGCTTTACAGCTCGAAACCCAACAGTGTCTTTGACTCCGCGTCGAGATGCTGCATCCCAGAGCCTTCGTGGTTCTGTGGACTTTGGTCACCATGAATCCGTTTCTGGTGATCGATTCCCCTACCATCGCGACCCCACTCCGGACCATCACGAACCTGCCCATCACCAGTGGTTTGGCCCCGAGGACGGACCCAGACCTGATCCGGACGACCCCGGAGATGGCGACAACGATGACGACGATGACGACGACGACTTCGTCGACGCAACGGATGAGCTAGACCCTAGCCTAGCTGTTTTCCAAAACTTAGCAGTCGCCGTCAATCGCCTCTCCCGCTCCTCCCGCCGGACCAATGACGCCTCTTCCTCCCATGCCAAAGTCCGTCAACCGGACACCTTCGACGGTACAGACCCAAAAAAGCTCAGGACCTTCTTGGTCCAGTGTGAGCTCTGCTTCCAGGACCGCGCCAAAGTGTTCCGCCTAGATAGGGCTAAGGTAACATTTGCCCAGTCCTATCTCAAAGGTATGACGTTGGAGTGGTTCGAACCGGACCTCCTCAACTCCGGTGATCCAGCTGACCGCCCACTTTGGATGGACAGTTGGGTCCATTTCGTCGCTGAACTCCAGAGTACCTTTGGTCCTCACGACCCCATCGCTGATGCTGAACATCAGCTCGAGCATCTCCGGATGAAGGATGCTCACCGCGTTACGCGGTATATAGTAGACTTCAACCGACTCGCCTCACAGGTCCAGGACTACGGGGATGGCGCGCTCCGCCACCTGTTTTACTCCGGTCTCCCGGATCGTCTCAAGGACGAAATTGCTCAAGTCGGGAAACCCCTGACTCTGCATGGGTTGAGGGCTCTTTGCCAAGAGATCGACGCGCGCTATTGGGAGCGCAAAGACGAGATCTCTCGCACGACGAAGAGTCAGCCCACCTCATCCACAACCAAGTCCTCCAACTCCGGAGGCAACTCATCCAACTCCGGTCAGGAGAAATCCAAGACCGGAAACTCCTCCAGCTCCGCCAACCCCTCTGGCTCATCTAAAACGACCAGCAACCAGTCCTCCTCCGGTTCCAGACCGGACTTAACCAACAAGCTTGGTAAGGACGGGAAGCTGACTGCTGACGAGCGCAAAAGGTGCCTGGACAATAACCTCTGCATGTTCTGCGGAGGCACCGGTCATTTCGCGGACAACTGTCCAAAGAAGACCAAAAAGGCCAAGGCTCGTGCTGCGGCCATCTCTGCTGAGTCCGGTAAGACGGACTCCAACTCGGGTGCCAACTCCGAGTCAAAAAAAGAGTAAGCAGCTCCTGGCCCTCCGCACAACCGGCGAGCTGCGTTGACTCCAGAAGTGCACCCAAGGAGGCCCGCCTCAACGCGTCCGCTCTTTACGATCCTAACTCTCTTATGCCCCATGTTTTCCTCTTGTCTTACAATTTACCAGAACTCCGTGTGCTTGTGGACTCCGGTTCCACGCACTGTTTTGTAGATACCCAATATGCTCTCGGACACTCTCTCTCCACTTACTCCGTTCCCCCATTGTACTCTGGCTCTTTGACGGTACCTCGAATTTTGTAATTACTCAAGCCGTCGATCTATCAGTGAAATTTCCTGCATCTGGTGATGTCACCCCTATGACCTTCTACCTCACTCCGTTAGACTCTGAATGCTCGATTGTCCTTGGACATAACTGGCTCACCCGCTACAATCCGTTGATTGATTGGGTACTGAGCAGTTTATCTTTCCGGACCCCTGCACCAAGTTTGCTAGCGCCCCCGTCGACCCCCTCTCCGGTTCAGTCCGGTAACCCTGTCTCCGGCCTCTCTGGCCAATCTGACCCCGGCCTCACGCCATCTGTCGACACTCCGGTTGGCACCCCTCCGCACATCTCTCTGATAAACGCAGCCGCATTCGTGCGTGCGTGCAAATTAGAGGGATCTACCAAATACCAACTTCAGCTGCGTCCCTCTGACTCAGCAAAGGCTCGTTCTTCCTCCGCCTCTACTCCGCCGGACTTGGACATAGTTCCTCCGGAGTATCGCGATTATGCGGACGTGTTCAGTAAGGCAAAGGCCTCTGAACTTCCCCCGCATCGCGAGTATGATCTGAAGATCGACCTCGAAGAAGGTACCTCTCCTCCTTTGGGAACTCTCTACTCACTGTCTCCGGTTGAGCTCTCCGCCCTCCGGACCTTCATCGACGAGAATCTAAATACAGGTTTCATCTGTCCTACCGCCTCCTCCCATGCTGCTCCGGTCCTCTTCGTAAAGAAGAAGGATGGCTCACTCCGCCTCTGCGTTGACTTCCGGGGCCTAAACAAAATTACCAAGAAGGATCGCTATCCACTCCCCCTAATCTCTGATCTTTTGGACTCACCCAGCCATGCTAAAATCTATTCGAAGATCGACCTCCGGCACGCATACCATCTAGTCCGGATTGCTCCGGGGGATGAATGGAAGACCGCCTTCCGTACGCGCTATGGGTCCTACGAGTGGTTAGTAATGCCCTTTGGCCTCACTAACGCCCCTGCAGCCTTCCAGCGCTTTGTCAACACCATCTTCGCTGACATGCTAGACGTCTGCGTCGTCATGTACCTCGACAACATCCTAATCTACTCCGAGGATATGGAGTCCCACCAGCAGCATGTCCGGGAAGTTCTCTGCCGACTCCAGTTACATGGCCTCTTCGCCAAACCGGAGAAATGTGAGTTCCACTCGGACTCGGTAGAGTACCTTGGCTATCGCCTCTCTCCGGACGGTTTGACTATGTCTCCGGACAAGATCCAAACCATCTCCAACTGGCCTGAACCTCGAAAGGTAAAGGACATCCAGTCCTTCTTGGGCTTTGCCAATTTCTACCGCCGGTTCATATTCAACTACTCTGACATTGTGGTTCCCCTCACCCGGCTCACCCGGAAGGATGCTCCCTGGAATTTCTCTGAGGACTGTCGACGTTCTTTCAATGCTCTCAAGCACACCTTCACCACCGCGCCCATCCTCACTCACTTTATTCCGGACACCCCTATCATTGTGGAAACTGACGCCTCCGACTACGCTGTCGCTGGCATCTTGTCTATCACCTGCGCCGACGGAGAGATTCGTCCGGTCGCATACTACTCCCGGACCCTGACTGCTCCGGAGTTAAACTACGACACCCACGATAAGGAGTTGCTGGCTATCTTCGAAGCTTTCCGGAACTGGCGCCATTACCTCGAAGGTTCCGCCTCTCCAATAGACGTCGTCACGGACCACAAAAACCTCGAGTACTTCTCCACCTCAAAAGTACTGTCCCGCTGGCAAGCCCGGTGGTCTGAATTTCTATCACAATTTAATCTTGTCATTCGTTTCCGTCCCGGAAAACTCGGTGCCAAGCCGGACACTCTCACTAGACGATGGGACGTCTACCCCAAAGAGGGGGATAGTGGCTACGCCCAGGTTAACCCCCAAAATCTTAGGCCGGTGTTCACTCAAGAGCAGCTCTCTAATTCTCTTCGCGCTACTTATCTAGAGTTTCCGGTCCTCCGTGCAGTTGCAATCATGGACGTGGAAACACTCCATAGCGACATCCTCTCTGCACTACCCTCTGACCCCATTGCCCAGGTCCACCTCGCAGATCCACCGGACTCTCGTTGGTCCACCAACGAGGCTGGATTCCTTCGACTAGACGGTCGTATATACGTACCGGACTTGGATGACCTCCGTCTCCGGGTACTCCGGTATCGACACGACCACCCACTCGCTGGTCACTTTGGGCAAAACCGGACTCTAGAGCTAATCCAGCATGAATATACCTGGCCTGGTCTCAGGACCTTCGTCAAGGACTACGTCCGGTCCTGTACCTCCTGCGCAAGAGCTAAGACACCGCGCCATAGACCATACGGACTGCTGAAGCAGCTCCCAGTACCGGAGAAGCGCTGGAATTCCATCTCCATGGATTTCATAGAGCAACTCCCTTCATCTACCAGCTTTCTAAACAAGCCATTTTCATCCCTACTCACGACACCATCACTAGCCCGGAGCTTGCAAAACTCTTCCTGCTCCACGTATTCTCCAAGCACAGTGTTCCCGCCCACATCACCTCAGATCGCGGTACAGAGTTTGTCTCCCACTTCTTCCGGTCACTTGGGAAGGCCCTCAACATGCGCCTTCACTTCACCTCCGGTTACCACCCAGAGGGCGATGGCCAGACTGAGCGGTCTAACCAGACCCTTGAACAGTACCTCCAGATCTACTGCAACTACCAGCAGGACAACTGGGCGGACCTACTCCCATTGGCAGAGTTCGCATACAACAATGCACCTAGTGCTACCACTGGAGTCTCTCCGTTCTTCGCTAACAAGGGCTACCACCCTAACATCTCTGTCTACCCAGAACGTGACATGACCTCCGCCAGGGCTCGTGACTACGCAGTTGACCTCGAGTCGCTGCATCAATACCTTCGAGAAGAAATGGCCAACGCGCAACTTCGCTACCAAGGTCCGGCTGATGCCAAACGTACTCCGGCACCGGACTTCAAGGTTGGCGACCAAGTATATGTGAAAGCCAAATACTTCCGGTCTACTCGACCATCCAAAAAGCTATCAGAGAAGAACCTGGGGCCCTACACTATCATCGCGCAAGTAGGCTCCCTCTCTTTTACGCTCCGTCTTCCATGTCTCCCAACTCGAACCGGCCATACCTAATACCATACCAGACCGGATACAACCTCCTCCGCCACCGGTCGAAGTAGATGGTGAACCGGAGATCTCTGAGATCCTCGACTCCAAGGTTGACCGTCGACGCAGAACGTGCAAGTTGCTTTACTTGGTACGTTGGTCCGGTTACGAAGGGACTGACGAGGAAACATCTTGGCTTCTCGCCACTGAACTAGGCAACACTACGGAACTGTTAGAAGATTATCATGTCCGGTACCCGGACAAACCCGGACCACTCGTGTCTATGTAATAATACTCTCGCTCTCTGTTTCTCTTATCTGTTTCCCCTATCTGTTTCACTCTGTCTCTGTAATATCACTCACTCTCAAATCCAGCCACTTTTCTCTATAAACAAAAAAGTAAAACTAAATTACATTTCTATTTACAAGGACCGGACCGGACCTCTCACTCCGGCACACCGTTGCCAGGGTCCTCTTGCTCCTCTTGGAGCACCTGGACTTCCTTTTCAACCTCCTCCGGGTCGACCTCCGCTTCGCTGTCCTCTGACTCCTCGTCCTCATCCCAAGGCGCCGTGAAGAAACGGCATTCCTCGAGGAATGTCTCGAGGCCAGCCGTCAACCTCTCATTTCCTTTGGCCACCGAGTGGGTGGCATCCACGACCTGGCGCATCTGACCGGTCATCTCCTCCACTGCTCCGGTCAACCGGTCCAACTGGTCCAGGAATGGCCCAGGGTCAAACCCGGGCCGTTTCCCAGACGGTCCCGGTACTTCGACGACCTTCGCAACCGTCTTCTTCTTTTTCCGCTTCTCCCCTCCTCACGGCGACGTTGCGACCTCCTTCGCCTTGCCCTTCCCTTTGTCCTCTACCGGACCTGGACCTCCTACCTCCGGCCACTCGCACCGCTCCTTGAGCCCGGCGCACTTCATGCACGCGCGCTGCTTGGGCCTTTCCGGGTCTCGTTCGCACTTGGCCTTGTGCTTTGCACAGCGGATACACCTGCCAGGAAGTTAAATAAAATAGCAAAAAAAATATAGGTTACTTACCGGACGTTGCTCCGGTCTCCACTTGGACCCGCCTCCGGTTCTTCCCTTGCTCGCTTCTTTGATGCCTCCTGCGCCATCGCTCTCTGCTTCGCTGCAACCTCTGCAGCCCTTCGCTGCACCTCCGCCCTGTCCTGCTCACGTGCCTGGCGCTCCGCCTCCTCTCTCGCCTTCTGCTCCGCCTCCTCTCTCGCCTTCTGCTCCGCCTCCTCTCTCGCCTTCTGCTCCGCCTCCTCGTGAGCCCTTGTCTCCGCCTCTTCGCGCGCTCGCCTCTCCGCCTCTTCCCTATGCTGCTTCTCCTCCCTCTTCACTTGCTTGCGACGACGATGTTCCTTCGCCTTGGCGTCAAGGACGTCGGACTTGTCCTCACTACTGGACTGAAGCTCTGGTGTTGGGGCCTTCGTCCAATCCCTAGACTCAGTGGCAGCAGGGGCGATGGGGCTGGTGGACTTAGCAATGGCAGACATGGTAAAATTGATGGCAGAAAACTGAGGGTAAAGGCCAAACCGGTCTGATCTTTATAGATCCAAATTTCGTACTCAGACAATCACTCCGGACTCCGCATTGTTCTAGGCGACCACACGACAGCCTCATTGGGGCCTCATGGGTTCGGCCCCTAAAAGGGGGATACTGTTACGACCATGTCCAACTCCGGGTCCTATCTGGTCACTCCGGTCACTTCGCAGCTTTACAGCTCAACTCCGGTCACCCACCAGTTACTCCGGTTGCGCTCACGCAGATAACCTTCCGTTAAGCACGACCCTTGGTCTATGCTCTATTCGTTCGTTACCACACCTCGCCGTCAACCCTGCTTGGTTGTGAGTTCTCCGTGTACTTGTTATATCTCCTGCCTTGTGTTATTTTCACCGGACCTGATTTATTTTACCCAGACCTGACTTTATTTTCATCGGACCTGACCTAGTACTTTCTCTGGTTGTCCCTTGTCCGCTATTAGGCTGTTTACTT
>JAYMGJ010000608.1:0-31005 GCA_037178675.1 Scleroderma bovista
TTACCCACAGTCTCAACACATTCCAAGGTGTTTACATGGACACTCCATGCACTAGATTGGAGTATTGGACCCCCATGGGAGTCTGTGGACGTGCACAGTCTGGTACACTTGAATTCTCTATTGGCAGGGATGACGTAGAATCAGCTTAGATTATTATGGAATTCACCAGTATTTGAATGGTAGCTGAATCCAATAAAATTGTTTGCGGTGTGCGCCCAAGTGAGGGAAGAGGTCAAAACAACCAACAACCAACACCAAATGACAGCAATATGCGAGTGGTGGTCTTCCTTTGCGTTTCTGGTATTTAATCTCCTCAGGGGGATGTGCTGCACGCCTTCAGGCAGGATGCAGGAGGGAAGGGAAGGGCTTCTGATGGGGATGGAATGCGACTGGGGATGGTATTGACTCCTCTTCAGCCTACCACAGTGGTTAGGAAGAGTCCTGGGATAGAAGAGCGATGATAGATCAGCAACAGGGGTGTAACAGCAGTGATGGAGCAACAGGGAAGCAAGGGGACAGTTCCTGCTTCAAGAATGCGATGGACAGTGATGGGATGGAGTGGACAGTGATGCTAGACTGCGCTTCAGCCTAGAGAAATGATCAGATACAAGATATATCTGATAAACAGCAATATAGGAGCTTTAGGCCAGCACTGGGTGACCTACAAGTCCAAAGACAGAGATAGAGCTTATAGACAGTGAGGGAGAGTGAATGTGGTCGCTTTATTGAGGGGGAAGCAGACACTTCCTTGCAGCCTTTGGCTGCTGGTTTATATACAGGAGGGGCTGTGGCCCTGTAAGCACAAATGACTAAGTGCTTGGTAAGAGATTGGTAAGAAATTGGTAAGTGATTGATAAGCAGTGTAATCAGGCTGAGTCATCGATGGGGAGAGCCTGAACAAGCTGCTGAGCCAAGGGAAAGAGCAAAAACATAGGTAAAAAGGGGTGTATAACCAAGAATATGGAAAAATCATTGCATGGGGCCCAAAAGAGAGGGGGAGAAAGCATGGGATGAGTAGATTGAAGCTAAATGAGCATATGCGATGACATAATGCACATGAATCATAGGGGCATGAGTCATGAATTGATAAGCAGCATGATAAGCATGATTTGAAGGATGATTGTTAAGTGATTGGTAAGGGGAGTAATGGGGATTAGTAATGCCAAGAGGGGATGAATAATGCGCAGCAGAGTGAGTCAGAGTGAGCCAGAGTGACTCTGTGTGACTCAGACAGAAGGGAAGCACAACCTGTGATTGATTGAACTTTAGATCTGGAGATGAGCTTCTGAAGCAGTGCCACTGATGGGAGTGGCTGGGGGATAATAAAAGAATTGATCCGACCAGAAGAGCAGTGTCAGGGGGCCTGGAATGACAAGTAGAGTCACAGCTGGTCACAGAGTGTCACAAATCCCTTGGATTGAGCTTCTGTAGAGCAAAAACGCGAAATTTGGTGCTCCCGAAGTGCAGTCTTCCCTTGAGCAGTAAGGGGAAGGTTCTGTACTCTATTATGGCTCCTAAGAAGGGTTCTAGAGCACTGTTTCATTCGTGTTTGTTGCGGGATAGCAGGGAAGAGAATCGCAAGTAGCAGATTCGACGTGTCCAGGGAAGTGAGATGAATGATAGAGGGAGATGGATGTGACAGGACTCTGGGATGAAAGGACCATATGCAGAGGACTCAGGAGACACAGAGACGACCAGGTATGAATTTTCAAGTCTAACGATAGACTTGAGATGACCAAAGTACGTGCGTGACGCAGGACTGACAAGGAGAACGCGCTGACCGAGAATGAGAGGTACTGGGGGAGCAGGCTGGGAAGATATGTACCAGACAGTACACAGGAGCTC
Organism: Scleroderma bovista; assembly: GCA_037178675.1. NCBI lineage: Eukaryota > Fungi > Basidiomycota > Agaricomycetes > Boletales > Sclerodermataceae > Scleroderma > Scleroderma bovista. Next base: position 1,846 of record JAYMGJ010000608.1, read on the forward strand.
AGGGAGAGGCTGTCCCAAGAGCAGGACATAGTTGAGGTCTGCTGCAATAGCGGAGAAACGTTCCAGAGAAAATGTGGACTCCATAGTGAGTGATGAAGTGGGTGTCTGGATTGCGGGTGAAATATCTCCGTGGGAAATGAACGGATTTACGTCGGAACTTGACAGGCAGATAGACCACGGTCTAGGCTCCATGATGGTATAGTCACATGATTGATAGCTTCAAAAATGGCGGAGCTATTCAAAATATCAGAATGCCAGCACTGGGCGCCTAAATTTGACATTTGGGCGCTAAAAATGATTCTTCCTTTTCTCCTTTGTTTCTCTATTGTTTCTTCTGCTTCTTTGGTTGTTCTTGTATGGGAGTTGGACTGCAGTAGGTTGCATTCCTCTCTCATACTGAAATGATCATCAATCCTTGGATTCTTCTGCTTCTTGGCGGTTCTCGTGCGATAGATGACTGTCCATGTTGGCATTCATCTCTCGCATCAGGATAGTCATTCTTGTGCGATAGATGGCTACAACGAGCTTGTATTCATTCTTCGCATAAGGATAGTCTTGACTTTGTGTGATATGGATAGCGAGGGCTGTCTGTATCCCTCAAGTCGGGACAATCTTTCAACAGATCTTGGGTGTGCATTCTTCGCATTAGTTTCATCGGCTAACTTTCTCCATGTCCACAGTACCAAACATGTTTGGTGCGTGACAGCGGTACAATTGGAATGGACTAGTGTGCATTGGCAGGAAATTGATTGTTCTAAAAGAAATATAATTGTGTGAATTCTTGCAAAGCATTGGAATGATATTTTAATTCAAGATAAGGCATGGGGATTATCTCATTGAAGTATTTATTATCTAGCCTGATAATGATGTGGCCAGAATGATAATCTCATTGTAATGCACTTAGCGAGCATTGGCATGGCATTGGCAAATTAACTTCTGTCATTAGCATGGTTCATGGGAAGTCAAGCCTGTAAATGGATTTTAATGACTAATAATGGTGCCAGGATTTTTCGGACATATTCCTCAGATTGAGGTTACATTCAAGATTGATGCTAATGGTATAATGAAGGTCACTAGTACTGCTGATAAGGGAATGTAAGTAGTACTTTCTTCTCTTCAAAGTCATTCAATTGAGCATGCATTGTGCAGTGGCAGTCATCAGAGTCAATTACCATTGCTGATGAGAAGGGGCATCTATTCAAAAAGAGGACATGGAAAAGACTTGGCCTCAGAAGATGAAGTACACCAAAAACATATTGAAGCACACAAATCCCTTTTTCATTCATCTATGGGCTCAGGTCTCAGTTGGGTGGCAAGCTGAGTGACAACAAAAAGATGACCCTCCTTTCAATGATCAAAGAAGCAACAGAGTGGATCAAAGATAATGGCCAATGCTGATGATTTGGAAGGGTAGTAGTTGGCCAAGATCCAGTTAATTGTAAGCCTGATCACAAGCAAGTTATATGCTGGTGGATCTGGATCACCTGAGGACAAGGTCAAGCCATACTATGAGCATGATGAGCTGTAGAAGATATCTTGCATCACTTAAGTAACCCTGAGGACAAGGACAAGTCATACTATGGGCATGATGAATTGTAGAAGATATCCTGCATCACTTGTCAATCAGCTTATATCTCCCATTATTGCATATGCCTCATCAGTACCCCCCCCTCCTCTGAGAAGGGTGGCAAATCACAAATCACCATTTATGACCCTGAGGACAAGGATGAGTCATGCTATGGGGATGATGAGCTGTAGAAGATATCCTGCATCACTTGTCAATTGAGCATATATCTGCCACTATTGCATATGGCCTCAACCACCCCCTCCCTCAAGAAGGGTGGCAAATCATGAATCATTGTTTATACCCTCAGTGGAGGCACATTACCAGACATTTTGCTTTTTTCAATACTAGATGATGGTGTCTTCAAATTCTTGGCCATCACTAGTACTAGTACTAGTGGTACTCATCAGTGGGGATCTTGCTCATAACATGATTGACTACCTTGTCAAGCAATAGTACAAGAAAAAGGTGGGCACTGATGTCTCAAGCAACATGCACACCATGGGTAAATCGAAGCATGAAGTTGAGAAGGCTAAGTACATGCTCTCTAGTAGTCAACAGCTGACCCACACTGTCAAGATCATGTTGAAGCAATACCTATATACATAGAGGAACTGCTACTCCAACTCACCTGTTGGGTGGAGTGCACAACCAGAGATGGTAGCAGTAGCTGGTTAAGAGGTGTAATATTATATAAGCGATGAACACTGTTTATATACAACAAATAGTGTGACACATGACTGTGATGCATGATGTGTGACATGTAACATCTACTCTAAAGAGGACTATTACTAAGTCTACACTAATATGGCTCACAGTCTTATGCACACTTCATTGACAGTTTACGCCAGGTGCACGTGTGACTTCAACACTCCCCCTCACTGTGCTGCATGTAGAGCACTTCACCGAATAAGGCACTAGATGCTGCCAGAGGGAAATTGTAAGCCTAGTTGAGCTCTGAACTTTGCGAATTTCTCGTGGGGTAAGTTCTTGGTGAGCAGATCAGCAGGATTCTCAGCACCATCAATAAAGAATAGTTCCATGTTACCTTTCATGACTGACTCACAGATTCCATGGTAGCGGATGTCAATGTGCTTGGAGCGAGGCTCTGATACAGGGTTGGATGCCATGAATATGGACCCCTGATTATCACTGCAAATTGGGATAGCTTTCAGCTTATAGCTGAGCTCACCAAGTAAACTCCGAATCCAGGTAACTTGGCAAGCGCAATCACTCAAAGCCATGTATTTGGCCTCAGTGGACAAGTATGCAATAGTTTTCTGCACACGAGAAGTCCAGCTGATCAAGCCATCTGCAAGCTTCAGGTAGAAACCTGTTTGCGAGAGGCGAGAGATAGGGTCTGATCCCCAATCTGAGTCCGTGCATGCAATCAGGCCAGCACTGGATCCACCATTGTATACTAGGGAGTATGTAGGTGTCCCAATTAGATAGTGACAGATATACAGTGCTTTGTTTAGGTGATCCTGGGATGGGTTTGTGGCATGGTGCGAAAGATAGGTGACTGCAAAGGCAATGTCAGGCCTAGTGCCTAACATAAGGTACAGGAGGGACCCAATAACTGTCTGGAAACAGGAGCAGAGTTCTGTATCAACAGGCTCTATATTTTTGGCGGCATAGTAGCCAGCTGGCAGTGGGGTGCTTGTGGACTTTGCATTGAGCATGCCGCAGCGTTCGATGACCTTTTGTAGGTACGCACTGTCACACACCAAACAGGTTTGGTACAGTGAACATGGAAGATGATGCCTATATTGAATGATCCTTATGCGAAGGATAAGCACAATGGACCCTCATCGTAGCCATCTATTGCACAAGAAGACTATCCTGATGCAAGAGATGAATGCCAATGCTGACAGTCATCTATCGCATGAGAACCGCCAAGAAGCAGAAGAAACTGAAGGAATAACATCAATTGTGGTATGAGAAAGGAATGCACACATCTGCAGTCCAACTCCCATACCAGAACAACCAAAGAAGCAGAAGAATTGATGGAGAAACAAAGGAGAAAGAGAAGAAATGATTTTTAGCGCCCAAATGTCATTTTAGGTGCCCAGTGCTGGCATTCCAATATTTTGAATAGCTCCATCGTTTCTGAAGCTATCAGGCATGTGAATATACTTTCAGAGAGCCTAGAATGTGGACTATCTGCCTGTTAAGTTCCGATGCAAATCCATTCATTTTCCACGGAGATATTCCCCCTGCAATCCAGACATTCGCTTCATTGCTCACTATGGAGTCCATATTTTCTCTGGATGATTTCTCTGCTATTGCTGCAGATCTCCACTATGTCCTGCTCTTAGGACAGCCTCTCACAGAGTTCCTGTGCACTGCCTGGCACATATCTTCTCAGCCTGCTCCCTCAGTCCCTCTTGTTCTCGGTCAGCGCGTTCTCCTTGTCAGTCCTGCATCAAGGACGTACTTTGGTCATCTTAGGTCTATTGTCAAGCTTGAAAAGTCTTCTCTGGTCGTCTCTGTGTCCCCTGAGCCCTTAGCCTATGGTCCCTTCCTCCCAGATACTTGCCATGTCCATCTTCCTCTGTTGTTCATCTTGCTTCCCTGGATGCGTCAAATTCAATACTTTATCCACTTCCCTATTTTCAGACAACGTCCCCCAGCACCATGACAGTTATGCTATTAGGAAGAAGAACCCTCTCTCATTCTTTCCCAGAAGAGAGCTCGTCAAGGGAGCCCATGGTTGTGCTTCAGCGGCACTAGAACACATGCACTATACCTTAGTGTATGTTGACCCCCCAAAAGACCTCTGGACCCCTGGTACCCTTCTAGTGGCTGTTTTGTCTTGGATAAATCCCCCTGTTTATCTCAGATCTTCCCCATTGTTGTCCCATCAAATTCCTGATGGTACACAGCCCCCTCATCAAACTTCTTAGGCTGTGCATCAATGACTCCTTCTGCTGTGCAGTGACTCATCCCTTGCTTACTGATGCTCTCTTGTCATCAGTATTACTCTATCCCTTTTGCATTTTTGGTATATTACTCAGCTGATGACTCACTCCCTTACTAATCAATCTTGTCATGCAGCTTACTCATTCCTTTACTCAGCAGCTTATTCATGCTCCCTATGCTTACTCATTCCTGCTTATCCCTTGCTTACTGATTGCTTACAAACCCCTTACAAAGCTCTTACCAATCCCTTACCAATCCTTGATAAATTCTGCTTACTCCCTTCTCTTTTTGTACTTTAATGCTGTGCCCCCCCATGTATTTAAACCCCTGGGCTCAGCCCAGTGAAAAAAGACCCAATTGCACAAAATTATCCCTCTCTCAGACTCTCTCAGTCAGTATCCCCTCAGCTCTTTGAGTCTTGTAGGCTTCAGTGAAGGTCTAAAGACTCTGATATTCAAGTTTTATTCAATCTATTCAAGTCCAAGTATTTCTCTAGGCTCAAGTAGAGTCTAGCCTGTCTATCCTTCATATCCCATTGCTTCTGGACGTCAGGAGCCCCCTTGCCCCTTTGCTGCACCAACCTCTAGGTGTAGTATTGCTACTTCACTCCCAGTCACCTCAATCCCCACTTTGACACTTCCTAGGCTTTAGGAAGAGTCCAGACCCCTATCCCCTTCGTCTTCTATTACTCCTGTACCCCAGGAGTATCCTGCATCATCATCTGCATCACCCTGTTGGTGTAGATCCCCTTTCCCCCTCCTCAGCACATCCTCTCTGGACACCATGGAGGTAAACCACCACTCGCACATATTCATAGTCCTTTGTTGGTGTTGTGTTTGGGTTATTACTCTGACCCAAATCCACACTTTGACTCACAGCGCACTGATCCAAGTGGATAGCACGACCTTTGTGAGTGATTCACATACAAAGGAACTCATTTGGTTCTCCAAGGTCCCTGCAATCCCATTTGCGCATGAACTGCGCTTTGATGGCATCAACAACAGCTTTGTTATGGCTGCAGAATAGTGTGTCAACAATGTAGATAATACCAATGATGATGTTGGTGCCTTTCTTCTTGTAGAAGAAGATGCCTGCTTCAGATTTAAGGCATTCAAACCCGAGCTCTTTGAGAGACTCATTGAGTGTGTGCCACCAAGCTAGGCTGGCCTGTTTGAGGCCATTCTGAGGGATAATTTCGTGCAATTGGGTCTCTCCTCACTGGGCTGAGCCCAGGGGTTTAAATACATGGGGGGCACAGCATTAAAGTACAAAAAGAGAAGGGAGTAAGCAGAATTTGTCAGGGATTGGTAAGGGATTGGTAAGAGCTTTGTAAGGGGTTTGTAAGCAATCAGTAAGCAAGGGATAAGCATAGGGAGCATGAATAAGCTGCTGAGTAAAGGAATGAGTAAGCTGCATGACAAGATTGATTAGTAAGGGAGTGAGTCATCAGCTGAGTAATATACCAAAAATGCAAAAGGGATAGAGTAATACTGATGACAAGAGAGCATCAGTAAGCAAGGGATGAGTCACTGCACAGCAGAAGGAGTCGTTGATGCACAGCCTAAGAAGTTTGATGAGGGGGCTGTGTACCATCAGGAATTTGATGGGACAACAATGGGGAAGATCTGAGATAAACAGGGGGATTGATCCAAGACAAAACAGCCACAAGAAGGGTACCAGGGGTCCAGAGGTCTTTTGGGGGGTCAGCATACACTAAGGTATAGTGCATGTGTTCTAGCGCCGCTGAAGCACAACCATGGGCTTCCTTGACGAGCTCTCTTCTGGGAAAGAATGAGAGAGGGTTCTTCTTCCTAATAGCATAACTGTCATGGTGCTGGGGGACGTTGTCTGAAAATAGGGAAGTGGATAAAGTATTGAATTTGACGCATCCAGGGAAGCAAGATGAACAACAGAGGAAGATGGACATGGAAAGTATCTGGGAGGAAGGGACCATAGGCTGAGGGCTCGGGGGACACAGAGATGACCAGAGAAAACTTTTCAAGCTTGACAATAGACCTAAGATGACCAAAGTACATCCTCAATGCAGGACTGATGAGGAGAACGCGCTGACCGAGAACGAGAGGGACTGAGAGAGCAGGCTGGGAAGATATGTGCCAGGCAGTGCACAGGAACTCTGGGAGAGGCTGTCCTAAGAGCAGGACATAGTGGAGATCTGCAGCAATAGTGGAGAAATGATCCAGAGAAAATACGGACTCCATAGTGAGTGATGAAGTGAATGTCTGGATTGCAGGGGGAATATCTCCATGGGAAATGAACAGATTTGCATTGGAACTTGACAGGCAGATAGACCATGTTCTAGGCTCTCTGACAATATAGTCATGTGCCTGACAGCTTCAGAAACAATGGAGCTACTCAAAATACTGGAATACCGGCACTGGGCACCTAAAAATGACATTTGGGCACTAAAAATCATTTCTTCTCTTTCTCCTTCATTTCTCCATCAATTCTTTGGCTTCTTTGATTGTTCTGGTATGGGAGTTGGACTGCAGATGTGTGCATTCCTTTCTCATACCACAATTGATGTTATTCCTTCAGTTTCTTCTGCTTCTTGGCGATTCTCATGCAATAGATGACTGTCAGCATTGGCATTCATCTCTTGCATCAGGATAGTCTTCTTGTGCAATAGATGGCTATGATGAGGGTCCGTCGTGCTTATCCTTCACATAAGGATCATTCAATATAGGCATCATCCTCCATGTTCACTGTACCAAACCTGTTTGGTGCGTGACAGTGGTTCAGACTTACTCTGCAAAAACCCGGACTTACTCCCTGTGCTTCTCTAGTGTCTGGACTTCGTTCATTTAACCCGGACTTGACCCTCCGCACTAACTAGCACCTACTAGTGTCTGGACTTACCTCCTCATTAGTCCCCTGCACCTCTGGACCTCCTAGTATCGTTGAGGAGAACCGGTCTTGACAGTAGATTTGATCTCACCAAAACTCATGCGAGTTCATCCACCATGGCTCTGAACTTACTGTCTTCAACAGTTTGCATAAACCTACACTCTTTGTCTGTCTCTTCTGTCCTCTCATGTCCAGCCAACCTTGGCCACTGTACTCCTGAGCATCGCGCTCTATGACTTGTCCTATCTGGACTTTCTGCTTTGACCATCTCCGGTCACCTGCATTGACTGGCAGCTACTCCTGGACTTTGCTCTAAGTCCTTCATACTTTATTTCTGATGACTGCTCTTTTTTAGGGCATCAACTCCGGCCACCCCTATCTTACTCTGGCTTTACAAACCCTTGTTTGGTCCGGACTTTTGAATTTCCACCCTCTTGTCCTTTCCTTTGGACTTGGAAACTCTCTGGCTGACTCGGAAATACTTGTCTACACTCTGTTGCCTTGGCCTGACACCAGCTCTGCTGCCCGCACCTACCTTTGCCTTCCTTTGGCTGCTCGGACCCTCATCAACTCCGGACTTTTGGTTTTCTGGCTTGTTGTCCCTTCTCCGGGACTCAGAAACTCTTCGCTCCACCTGGAAACCTTGTCCGCACTCTGCAGCCATTCTTTGGCATCGTGTCTGTTGCCTCTGTCTGCCTCTTGCCTCCTTTTGTCTATCTAGACTCTTGGCTACTTCGGACTTTTGAACTTCCAGCTTTCCATCCTTTCTCCGGCATCAGAAACCCTCAGCTTTATTTGTCTATGCTCTGTAGCCATCTCCAGGCATTGTATCTGCTGTCCTCGTCTGCTCCCTTGCCTTCAGCAATCTCGGACATCATATCCTGACTCTCTGTACCTACTTGGGTGTCTAACACCTTGGTACTCCAGCATCTTGGTACACTCCAGCTCCCCAACTCCACTGGAAGTACTCCACAGTGCTTTGGAACACTCTATTCCCAACTCCGATGTTTTAGCTCAAAACTCCAGTCGCCCTACTGTTCACTTGGGCTCCCTCTAGTGAAAATGTCACTCCTTGCACTCAGAACTCTTTCTGCTCTGTGGAAACTCCAGCCAACTCCAGACCTATGCAGCAGGCCATCCACTAGTCTTTGCTCCCTACCTTTGCTCTTTCCAAAACTCTGGAATTTACTTCCACCTCCTGCTCTCTCTGACCCCTTGTTGACTAGCCAGTTGAACTCCTGGTAACTCTGGGCAAACCCACCTGCTTCTATCCAGCTTGCGATGGATAACCCCCATGACTGCAATCTAACTCTGAAAGCAACTCCAGTTCTTCCTTGATTGAAAGGAACCACCTCCACTCAGAAACCACCCACTACCACCCAAGACCTTGTCTTCAGTTTCACCAACTCGGACTCACCCTTCCATTCATTACCCTCTTGTCTCTGTATACCTGAGCTACCTCTTGTCACCATCCCTGACTACTCTGAGTAACTCTGATTGTTGTCTACCTGGACAACTGCACTTTGTGCTATTCTGCTCCAGACCCCTTTGTCAAAACTCTGGACTTTGTATTCACTACTCCAGACCTTTCTTGCCAATACTCTGGACCTTGTTGTCAAAACTCCGGAATTTACTCACTCCACAGCACCGTCCTCTGCTGTTCTGCCTAACCCGCTTTGTGCTTGCCAGCCCCAAGTATCACTTTGGTGCATCTGCACTACCTGCTCTCTGACCTGGCCATCTGGTGCTTCGACCCCATTACCCTGAGGGTAGACTATGGGACATCTACCCAAAGAAGGGGATAAGGGCTTTGCCCCAGCCAACCTTTGGTCATTTTTTACCTTTATTGTAGTCTGTAGCTGACCTTTCCAGTCGCATCTCTGGCCAGTCCAGAACTCCATACCCATTCCCCGCTACTAGCTAGCTTGCTTGGCTTTGTGCCAACACTCCTGTCTGAGACAGCTTTGCGCTGACTCACTCTTCCGACTGTGTTTCCAACCAGTCCGGAACTCCTGGTTCTGTACCAACCCTCTCAACTGAGACAGTGTCATGCTGACTCACCTTTCTGACTGTGTTTCTGGCCAGTCTGGAACTCCTGACCCAATCTCTGGTCACTATCTAGCTTGGAGGCTCTCTCCAGACAGCACTGCACTGACTCACCAAAACTATGTCCTCTGTGCTAGCCTGCTTGTATCTGCTGACTACCTTTGTACCAACTGTCCCATCCTTGTCCGGCCCTACTAGCAGACTTCTGGTCACTTGGCAGTACTTGCACTCCAACTCCGGCTCTCACCCACACACCCTGAACCACAACCTCTGATCCTTTCAGTCCTTTCTCTTTGCTGACATTGTGGACTCCTGACCCATCTAGGCTCTCAGCCAACTGATCCTACCACTTCTGGATCAACTCCATGCTTTCTCCGGTCAACTGTATTACTTTGTACTCAAAACTCCAGACTGTTTCCACAGGAAAGCTGAGTACTCGCTGTGCGCCTAAGTGAGGGAAGAGGTCAGAACAACCAACAACCAACACCAAATGACAGCAAAATGTGAGTGGTGGTCTTCCTTTGCGTTTCTGGTATTTAATCTCAGGGGGATGTGCTGCACACCTTCAGGCAGGATGCAGGAGGGAAGGGAAGGGCTTCTGATGGGGATGGAATGCGACTGGGGATGGTATTGACTCGTCTTCAGCCTACCACAGTGGTTAGGAAGAGTCCTGGGATTGAAGAGCAATGATAGATTGATGATGGGGGGGTAATAGCAGTGATGGAGCAACAGGGAAGCAAGGGGACAGTTCCTGCTTCAAGAATGTGATGGACAGTGATGGGATGGAGTGGACAGAGATGCTAGACTGCGCTTGAGCCTAGAGAAATGATCAGATACAAGATATATCTGATAAACAACAATATAGGAGCTTTAGGCCAGCACTGGGTGACCTACAAGTCCAAAGACAGAGATAGAGCTTATAGACAGTGAGGGAGAGTGAATTTGGTCGCTTTATTGAGGGGGAAGCAGACACTTCCTTGCAGCCTTTGGCTGCTGGTTTATATACAGGAGGGGCTGTGGCCCTGTAAGCACAAATGACTAAGTGCTTGGTAAGAGATTGGTAAGAAATTGGTAAGCGATTGATAAGCAGTGTAATCAGGCTGAGTCATCGATGGGGAGAGCCTGAACAAGCTGCTGAGCCAAGGGAAAGAGCAAAAACATAGGTAAAAAGGGGTGCATAATCAAGAATATGGAAAAATCATTGCATGGGTGCCAAAAGAGAGGGGGGGAAAGCATGGGATGAGTAGATTGAAGCTAAATGAGCATATGCGATGACATAATGCACATGAATCATAGGGGCATGAGTCATGAATTGATAAGCAGCATGATAAGCATGATTTGAAGGATGATTGGTAAGTGATTGGTAAGGAATCTTTCAACAGATCTTGGGTGTGTTCTTCACATTAATTTCATCAGCTAACTTTCTCCATGTCCACAGTACCAAACACATTTGGTGTGTGACAGTGCCGTCATTGTCAAGACCGGTTTTCCTCAATGATCTTACTAGGAGGTCCAGAGGTGCAGGGGACTAATGAGGAGGTAAGTCCAGACACTAGTAGGTGCTAGTTAGTGCGGAGGGTCAAGTCTGGGTTAAATGAACGAAGTCCAGGCACTAGAGAAGCACAGGGAGTAAGTCCAGGTTTTTGTGGAGTAAGTCCAGACTGCAGGAAAGTGGTCCAGAGTTGAGCACAGCTTGTCCGGAGTGAAGGACATCCCAGAGGTGGGATAAGTCCTGAGAGGTCTAGCATCAAGTCTGGGACAGAGGTGGCTTTTGCCCTTGTGTGAGTAGGAGACTTGCTAGGATCAGACATAGGACCAAGGGGACGAGATAGGACGGAGGCCAGAGTTGGCCAGAGTTCAGGAGTTCAGGTGAACAGATGGATTAGGAGAGCATAGTGGGTAGTACAGAGTGGGGAGTATCTTAGTTGAGATTTGATCTAAGGATCTACTAGGCCGGAGTACAGTAGTTTATATAGTAATGAGAACTAGGGTGAGTATATATGGTGACAAGTAAACACCTTAGTCGGGACAAGGGATGGAGCAGAAACAGACAGGAAAATAAACCAGGTACAGGAAAATAAACCAGGTACAGGAAAATAAACCAGAGTGGGAGCAGACACGGGGAACTAATGTTACAGGGATGACAGAGCAGATGCAGGGACAAGTAGGTAAAGGGAACTAGGTTGGAAGAGGACAAGTAAGGGTTGGAGATGTTAAGTCTGGAGCAATGTCCAGGACCAGAGGAAGTGGAACTGGAGGAAGTGGGACCAGAGGAAGTGCACAACCGGAGGAAGTGCAAGAGCAGAGGGAGTGTACAGGTGGAGGAAGGGTGGAGTAGCCGGAGGAAGGTCCAGAGTTGGACATGGAAATGTCCAAGGCCATTGGTGGACCTATCAGGGGAAGCAGAGCAGAACAGGAGCAGACCTGAGCCGGAGCTGGATGTACCAGCCAGAGTTGGGCTAGGTCGCAGACCAGACAAGGGGAGTGGCCAGACTGAAACTGGAGTAGCGACTAATGGTAGGTACAGGTCCGACATGGAGGAGTTAGACCGCGGATCTGTCTGCAGGAAGACAGGGGTTAGTCCTGAGGTGGAGACGGATGTAGTGACTGGAGTTGAGCTGGAGTGCAGCTATGAGGCTGGAGATGGCCGGACTAGATCTGGAGTTGCATCTATGCCTAAGGGGAGGTCAGGCAGGCCAGGGTTAGACCAGAGTTGTGACTGGGAAAAGTATGGATATGACAGTATCCCCCTCTTAGGGCTGAGCCCTCAAGGCTTCAGTGCAGATGCAACATAGAGTGCAAGGTCTACCACTGGGACTAACAGAAGGACTAGGCTAAGGTCCAGGTGAACCATCAGTGAGTGATGATACTGGGGATGAGTCCAGGTCCAGGAAGTCCAAGCTTCGGAGAAGTGAGTCAGGAATCACAAGCAAGACAGCTAGAATGTCAGATTGGACAAAGTCTTCTGGAGAAAACACCAGGAGTCAGGACAAGGAGTCTGATGACACAGGAGGTCCAGATTTTTGAGTTGCAAGCAGGGAACTGTGAGCAGGAGTCAAGGCAGGGAAGCAGATGGCTCCGGAGATAATATGAGAAGTCTGGAGTTTTTTAGATATGGACTGGAGATCATAAGCAGTGTTGTAAATTAACCAGCACACATTACTAGGTACTGAGGTGCATGACCACATGATGCTTACATAAGCCCTCAGAGCACACATACACAGTAGTATTTCCTATTAGTCCCTCAGTAGCTTGAACATCTACTGAGGGTAAGTAGTCCTACACACTCATTTCTACACATACTCACTTGTAGTAGTTACTACAGGTACTACTCTAATACAGTAGCTTGAACATCTACTGAGATTACTACAGGGTTACCAATTTCCTACCACAGCTTCTGTCCTACAGGTCCACTGCAGCAACCCCCCAACACACTTTTTCCAAGAAGCAGGAGTCAAGACAAGCAGTCAGATGAATCCACAGATGATACAAGAAGTCTGGAATTTTTTGGTGCAAGCTGAAGATTGCAAGTGGGAGTAGTACCAACAGAGAGTCCAAGGACTCTGCAGATGACATAGAAGTCTGGAATTTTCAGATTCAAGCCGGAGATCACAAGCAGGGTGTCAGGAGAGTGAGTCAGATGACTACAAAGGTGACAAATAAAGTCCAGAGTTGCAAGTCGGAGATCACAAGCAGAACTGCTGGAGGCATCGACAAGAACAGAGGACAAGATGTCCGGAGTTTTGAGATGCAAACCAGACATCGAAGGCAGAGCTGCTGGAGATAGGTCAGATGACCCAGGAAATGATGCAAGAGGTCCGGAGTTTTGGATATGAGCTGGAGATGCAAAGCAGGACTGCTAGAGCTGACCAGGATGTGACCAGGAAGTCTGCCGGAGTTGGACAGGACAAAAGCGGAACGGCAGGATATGGTCAGGACTTGACCAGAGAGTCCAGAGATGGACTGGAGGTGACCAGGAGTTAGAACAGACTGTCAGATGGTGCATAGAGACATATGATGTCCCAAGTCCAGATGCAAACTGGAGGTCACAACCAGAGATGCCACAAACTGACCAGGAGTTGACCAGTAAGTTCAGAGCTGGGCTGGAGTTGGCCACAAGGGCCGGAGAGACCAGGAATGGTCTGGAAACAGATTAGTGCGACTGAGGGAAGCACAGATTAAAAGCACAGATGAGGAGAATAAGCTCAGAGAGCAAGATGCGGGTGACTGTAAAGCCAGAGTGACCAGAAGGTTGGGAACAGGGAATGTCCAAGCTATAAGAACCAGTGGCTGGAGAGTGGCCTTAGGGTGACCCTAGAGGTTACTGACAAAGAGGGAAAGTGGTCCGACAATTTCCGGGCGATGTCACGCACCAAACATGTTTGGTACTGTGGACATGGAGAAAGTTAGCTGATGAAACTAATGTAGAACACGAGACGGAAACTCACCAGTGTCATCAAGGCCACCAATCCAACACAAAAGCCATCTGTATGGACTCGTCAGGCGTCGACAGCGACACGGAAGACTCAAAATCAAGCGAATAGACATCAGCCAAACACCAGAAGTCAAAATGACTCACCTAGATCGCACAAGCGCAACGCAGCCACTCGGGAACGCCCCGAACCAAGCCTATGGGATCGTTAGACCCAGGCATTGATGCGGTGTGAGTCAAAGTGTGGATTTGGGTCAGAACAACAACCCAAACACAACACCAACAAACGACTACGAAATTGTGTGAGTGGTGGTTTACCTCTGTGGTGTCCAGAGAGGATGTGCTGAGGAGGAGGGAAGGGGATCTACACCAACAGGGTGATGCAGACGGTGATGCAGGATACTCCTGGGGTACAGGAGCAATAGAAGATGAAGGGGATAGGTGTCTGGACTCTTCCTAAAGCCTAGGAAGTGTCAAAGCGGGGATTGGGTAGACTGAGACTGAAACAGCGATACTACACCTAGAGATTGATGCAGCAAAGGGGCAGGGATGCCTCTGATGTCCAGAGGCGAGGAAGATTGACTGGTATGAAGCCTAGACTCCGCTTGAGCCTAGTATAAAGAATAGATCTTGAATAACTTGGAAAAACTTGACAATATTGAGCCTTTAGACCTTCACTGAAGCCTACAAGACTCAAAGAGCTGAGGGGATACTGACTGAGAGAGTCTGAGAGAGGGATAATTTCGTGCAATTGGGTCTTTTTCACTGGGCTGAGCCCAGGGGTTTAAATACATGGGGGGGCACAGCATTAAAGTACAAAAAGAGAAGGGAGTAAGCAGAATTTGTCAAGGATTGGTAAGGGATTGGTAAGAGCTTTGTAAGGGGTTTGTAAGCGATCAGTAAGCAAGGGATAAGCAGGAATGAGTAAGCATAGGAAGCATGAATAAGCTGCTGAGTAAAGGAATGAGTAAGCTGCATGACAAGATTGATTGGTAAGGGAGTGAGTCATCAGCTGAGTAATATACCAAAAATGCAAAAGGGATAGAGTAATACTGATGACAAGAGAGCATCAGTAAGCAAGGGATGAGTCACTGCACAGCAGAAGGAGTCATTGATGCACAGCCTAAGAAGTTTGATGGGGGGCTGTGTACCATCAGGAATTTGATGGGACAACAATGGGGAAGATCTGGGATTAATAGGGGGATTGATCCGAGACAAAACAGCCACAAGAAGGGTACCAGGGGTCCAGAGGTCTTTTTGGGGGGTCAGCATACACTAAGGTATAGTGCATGTGTTCTAGCGCCGCTGAAGCGCAACCATGGGCTCCCTTGATGAGCTCTCTTCTGGGAAAGAACGAGAGAGGGTTCTTCTTCCTAATAGCACTATAAAGTGGGGGGAATAACTGTCATGGTGCTGGGGGACGTCATCTGAAAGTAGGGAAGCGGATAGAGTATTGAATTCGACGCATCCAGAGAAGCGAGACGAACGACAGAGGAAGATGGACATGGCAAGTATCTGGGAGGAAGGGACCATAGGCTGAGGGCTCAGGGGACACAGAGACGACCAGAGAAGACTTCTCAAGCTTGACAATAGACCTAAGATGACCAAAGTACGTCCTTGACGCAGGACTGACGAGGAGAACGCGCTGACCGAGAACGAGAGGGACTGAGGGAGCAGGCTGGGAAGATATGTGCCAGGCAGTGCACGGGAACTCTGGGAGAGGCTGTCCTAAGAGCAGGACATAGTGGAGATCTGCAGCAATAGCGGAGAAATGATCCAGAGAAAATACGGACTCCATAGTGAGCGATGAAGCGAATGTCTGGATTGCGGGGGGAATATCTCCGTGGGAAATGAACGGATTTGCGTCGGAACTTGACAGGCAGATAGACCACGTTCTAGGCTCTCTGATGGTATAGTCACGTGCCTGATAGCTTCAGAAACGACGGAGCTATTCAAAATATCGGAATGCCGGCACTGGGCGCCTAAAAATGACATTTGGGCACTAAAAATCATTTCTTCTCTTTCTCCTTCGTTTCTCCATCAATTCTTCGGCTTCTTTGATCGTTCTGGTATGGGAGTTGGACTGCAGACATGTGCATTCCTTTCTCATACCACAATTGACGTTATTCCTTCAGTTTCTTCTGCTTCTTGGCGGTTCTCGTGCGATAGATGACTGTCTGCATTGGCATTCATCTCTCGCATCAGGATAGTTGTCTTGTGCGATAGATGGCTACGATGAGGGTCCGTCGTGCTTATCCTTCGCATAAGGATCATTCGATATAGGCGTTATCTTCCATGTTCACTGTACCAAACCTGTTTGGTGCGTGACAGCGGGTGAATCAAGATTGAACCTAGAAATGTCAGTTGGATGCGAAACGGCAGAAATGCCTACCTTAGACACGTTAACACGATCCAGTTGACCTGGAGACCTAAAAGGACAATAAAAAGGTTAAATAAACTTACCTTCGAGTATAGGAAGCAGGGGGAGCGCTGACGCGACAACAGAGACTACAGATGAGCTCCCACATGCACTGCAATCAACAAAGATATGGGCGCGACACGACTTACCAAATCAGGTAACAACGCAGAAGTCACTCAAACCTTCGCATCATCGAGTCTCAAATTCTATTTGAATCGGACACATATATTGGGAACAACATTTTATTGGATATAGCTAAGTACATTCATTGAATTACTTTACTATACCTTTCTTTCCATCACACCACTCTGTTTATGGGGGAGTGTTGGAGATAAACAGACTGTTATGGTTTATTTACTTACTTACATAAGCATACATCGCACTAGAGTAGAGTTCTATTACCATAGTCCCTCAGTAGCTTGCCAGCATACTGAGGTTACCTACAGCTCCTTCTCCCTTCTTCTACAGGCTAGACCTTCCCTGTTCAGACCACCACCTTTCTATACAGAAGCCCTTCCCTTCCCTCCTGCATCCTGCCTGAAGGTGTGCAGCACATCCTCCTGAGGAGATTAAATACCAGAAATGCAAAGGAAGACCACCACTCGCATATTGCTGTCATTTGGTGTTGGTTGTTGGTTGTTCTGACCTCTTCCCTCACTTAGGTGCACAGCGCCCAGTTAAACATCCATTGCTGTCATGGTGAGGCAACGGATGTCCCTCAACCAGCAGGCCGCTGTGCCCAAGAGCCCCCAAAAACAGAAACAGAAAGGGAGAACACCTACTGAAGTAGAAACATCAACCTTGGGAAAAACTCTCCATGCCAGGGAAGATGGCAAGAAAACTCACCTGCATTCCCGAAATACAATGAAGAACTACACTGGACATGTCCACCGAGCTCACGAGTGGCTGCAATGTAGTCTGGAGAACCATGTTGCAGATAAAGGGACTGCTTTGGAAGAGACCACCAAGTCCTACTCCATCGAGGACTTCTACAACAATCTGTTGTCTAAGGATGTGTTTGAGCGCATCCCAAATAGGCACTCCAGTGAAGTGCTTTCACTTTACCTTGCTTGGAGAGGATTTCAGACAGAGAAGGTGAGCCCAAGCACCATTGAAGGCATCCAAGCCACCTTCAAGTGGCACTGGGACAGCACATGAGTTGCACTTTGATCAAAAAAAAAAGAACACTGACTGGTTTCAGTGGGGATATGTTCCAAGGTGAATGGCACGACAACAAGATGTGGCACCGTTGGGAAGGGAACCCTATCCAATCGGGGGACATAGATGATTTGGTGGCAGCCATCAAACACAAGATTAATGCCAATCACTGCAAGCATTTCCCAATGTTTCATGACAAAAAATTGTAAAAAAATAGAAGAAAGAGATACTCTTTTATTTACAATTTTGCTCAACAAAAAAGACAAATATCATACAGCATTATTTTTGTTATTTTTATGTCAAGACATGATTTGAGATCATTTCTTATGTTGAGAGTATAAAATATTTAACCTTTTTCTTTTGCCTGTCCCTTGCAAAACAAAACAATGTAAATTTCCCACAGCAAGCATTTTCAATTTTCTGCAGTGAAAAATTGAATCAAAAGATACTCTATTTCACAAAAATAAATGTTTAGGAAATATGCTATATATTTTTGGTCATAACAGTCTAGTCAGCCAATCAGTATCCAGTAACAATCATGTTTCTTGAAGAAAAATCTATTGTTTTCTTTCAACATGTTTTTGGGTATCTTATTTCTAATAAAACATGCTGAAATTCTTGCTATGAAAAAAGTTACATTTTTTATAGTTCTAACATAAGAAATGACAAAATGATGCTGTATGATTTTTGTGCTTTTTGTTAAACAAAATTGTAAATAAAAGAATATCTCTTTCTTCCATATTTTTATAATGTTTTGTCATAAAACATTGAGAAATGCTTGCAGTGAATGGTACACCAAGGATGCATTTGGCTGCAATGAAAATAGAGTATATGGATATGATGCTTACCTGGAGGAAAGGCTGGCAGAAGAGAATGGACAAGGGAGTGTGAGAGATCAACCTACGAAGTGTATCCCTTCGGTCCTCATCATCTGCTGCCATGGAAACTGAAATGTTGTACTGGATTGGACTTGACCTTTGACAGCCAATCAGTACAGGCTCTATCCTCACCCAGGTAGGCCTTCGTGCGATGTGTTTCTGTGGCTAGCAGTCTGGATCAAATGGGTTGAGCACATGCATCTTGGACATCCAATGGCTGGGACAGACTTCGTGTTCCCTGCACAGGGGGGAAATGGAGTCCTGCAGCCAGGCCAGCTGCTTTCACATGAGGCCATTCAGAAGCTCCTTAATGAAGCTACAGCTGGGGCTGGCATCCCAGAAATGTTCTCAACACGCTGTTTTCAGTGCGGTGGAGCACAATACTGCTTCATGTTTTCCCCAAAACCATGGCTCCTGAGATGGGTTCATTGGTGGGGCAGATGGGCTGAAGGCAAGCAGGTGAGTGCAAGATTGCACAAGGTGGTGCACATGGCCTGCATGCTTTCCTATCTGGGGTGGCCAGATGTGCTGACTGATCCCTGTTTTCTTTCTCTTTCCCCCTTCCTTCCCCCCTTTTCCCTCATGATTGCAGAAGGACACCCTCATGAGGTACCTTCTCGATGAACTCCACGCGCACGAAAATGATCACAGTGATGCACTAGTGCGAACCTTGCAGGAAGCAGAGCAGTCATCTGCTGAAGCCACCGTTGCACAATCAGCAACAACAGAAGGTCTCCAGGTGGCCCACCACACAGCACTGACGGCAGACATGCAGGTACTGCAAGCGTCCATGGACAGGATTAGTGACGACATAAAGGGCCTGCACAAACAGTTTGGTGATATGGCCAACCGCCCACTGTCCCACCATGTGTGCCCAGGGACTCAACAGTGGCCCTCAAACCCATCCCTGCCATCCACTCAGAGTGGCAATGCCGGTGTGTGCCCCCATCAAATGGGATTCTTGTGCTCAGGTCTCACTGATCTGTCACCCCACTGCAGCACCCCAGCCACTTGTATTCACACCACTGCCACATGTGGATGCACCCAACTATGCCCAGTCAATGCCTCCAGCCACATCTCACCCACCGTCCTTCCACACCAACCCGGTGAACCAACCCTCTCTGCTCTCTTCCCAAGTAGTAGAAAAGCACTCAGCACTGTTGCCACCCCTGCCATCATTGCTCTTGCAGTTGGTTTCAACAGGACCAAATGGTGTCACCACCTTACAAACAACCCCTCCTCATATGAGGAACAGGAGGGCCATGTGAGCTGCAATGCCAGAGGTTGGTCTGTGCATCCCCAACATACTTGTCCTGCTTGAGGATGGGGTGACAACCATGCCAAAGTTGGAGTCCTGGTGGGAGATCATGCATCACTGGAAGGAGGGCACACCATGGCTTGGCCTCCTCACTCCTTTGAAGGACTGGCCTCATAAACACTACAACAGAAGTACAGCCAGTGCAAAACAATCACGATGGAATTCCTCAATGAGTAAGCCGCCCCATCACACAATGTGCCAGCCCACTACTAACATAACCTACTCACTGGGTGCCACCGCACCTCTAGATTCAAAGGGAACAAGACAAATTTCCTCTGTGCCTATGGCCATGCTGCCGAGGAAGGACACACCACTGTCCTCAATGCAGTCAGGGCAGCATGCAAACAGTACAGGGGGGGTGGAGAGGGCCGCCGTGTCACGTTGGAAGAGATGGAGATCCCGCAGCGTGGTGAGTGCCGCTGTGCCATCACCTTGAATGAATGGGATGGCGACCAACTGGCACTATAGATCTGCATGGGTACACCTGTGGGTACCAGAAGGCTTACCTGCACCTGCACCTGTGGTCAACTTCCCATAGTACCCAAGTATGTGGGTACATACCTGCACCAAGGGTGCCACGGTGTAGAGACGCATGTGTCTCTAGGTGCACATATACCGATCAGTATTCACCCGAACTCGTTCGTGCTACTCAGCACAGCCACCCACACCCAACCCGCACGAGAGCTCTCCAATGTGCAGCTGGGTACACCCAATAGGGTCCTGCGAAGGTCCCGCATGAGTAGCTATTCCCTATCTCTTCCTGCGAGCATCGTGATCACTCGGAATAGCTTCGGGTCTGTTTGGACTAGTCCGCACTACTCAGCACAGCCACCCGCACCCAACCCGCATGAGAGCTCTCCAATGCGCAGCTTGGTACACCCGATAGGGCCCTGCGAAGGTCCTGCATGCGTAGCTCATCCCTATCCCTTCCTGACTGTCTCAGTCACTTGGAGTAGCATCGAGTCACACTACTACATCACATCGTGTCACGCTACATCACATCGGGTCGTGCTACATCGCATTGGGTAGCGCTACATCGCATCGGGTCACACTACATCGCATCGGGTCGCACTGCATTGTGTCGGGTCACTCTCCTGTGTAGGGTCTCACTGCATAGGGTCGCATCACATTGGGTCGCATTGCACTTCTCTTCCTGTCACTTTAGCTTCTGCCTTTGTGTCCCTCAGCCTTTCCCCTCGCTTTAGCATCCCTGACAGCTGTCATTATGTTAGTATTATGTTCCCTCTTAGCACTGTCATCCTCTCTCCTTCTCTTCGGGTCGCTTGTACCCTTCCCCCTGGATTAGGCTTCAGTATATAGCCCTAGTCCTCACAAAAATAAGAAGTTTCCTTTCTGCCCCCATCTGAGTGTCGAAGTGTGAGTTCTGTTGTTTCCGGTGTTTCTCTGTCATTTCTCTCGTGTCCTGCCGCCCTCTCTTTGTTTTCTGACGACCCTAGACGACCCTATTCGGTGCTCCGACAATTTCCGGTGGATCCCGCTATTCCCAGCTCTCCCTAGCGCGTGTCTACACACACTAGGCAACCTCCCTACTCCCTAGTCACACACTCCCTGCACATTTTTGCTGCGCTCCTCACCCCTACTCTGCTCTCTCTCGACTCCCGGAACCTCCGAGTGCGCTCCTGTGCTCTATTCTCCTTAGCTCCCCTAGTCAAGCCAGACCAGGTCTCCTTGGGCGGACACCCATTTTCGCACCTTCAAGGGACTCACCCCCTACAACGGGTAGTACATACCCATGGGTACGTGCATAGGGATGATCAACTTGGTATATAATATTCATTGTAAGTAAGGAAGAACAACTGTACTACGCATCACAAGTGTGAATGATTCTGAATGGACGACATGCAGTAAGGAAAACAGGTGGAATGTGAGGCAAATGATGACAAGGCAAGAGAGAGATACACACGAAAGATTGTAGCTACTCTGTGTTAATTGCATCCCAACCCACAGTCAATTCAATATCATCATCACCTTCAATCTCTTCCAAACCAGCAATGACCTGAATGTCAGTATTTTTCATGAACCCCTCAGGACTCCAAGAGCTGAGACAAAGAAGGGCACAGATGGATTGGGCAGAGAGGCAGTTCCAAGTATGTGATAAAAGAGTACGACCATGGCTGAAAAGGCATTCAACATCTACAGAAGTTGCTATGCATGAGAATTAGATACAATTAAATTTCATTCATATTGACAGCACATACTGGGAATAGTTAAATAATCTGAGGCCATTTGGGAGAGGCAGGGATAGGTAGATCTGTGGTCATACCACCACTTGAGTGCATCACTCACATTCTCAATGTCTGCGGTGAGATAGGTATCAAGTTTGTCCTTGGCTTGTGACACCTTTGCTAGGGATGGCAGACAGTCAAAAATATTTGCAGGATTGTCATCCTAATGCATGCCATTAGGAATGATTGAGTAGTTTGTAAGAAAAAAATACAGACCTGAATGTCCAAGCTGGCCTCATTGTCCGACTCGCCAGGAACATAGTGTGTAGCATAGGATTCATCAAATGTGTTTTGAATGAGCTGGCAAGCAGTTGTGATCCACTCTATATCCCATCCAGCTAGCTTGAAATATTCAAGCTTATGGTGGGGATGCAATACTGTTGAAGGGTCAAGTGAGCAGTTGAAATCTGTTAGATATGAAGGAAATAGTTACTCATGGCAATGCAATACACAGGAGAGGAATCAGCAAGTGAGTAGTATCTGTTGAGGGTTCTCTTTGCAAGCCCAATTGCAGCTCAGATTGCTGGATCTAGTGTTTCCTTTGAAAGCATGCGAGTGGTAAAGGTTTCATTGATGTAGTCAATAGCTGGGATGACCATCGCAAGGTTTGGTGCACCGCACGAGAAAAACAATGTTGCATCCTTGAGGATCTGTAATGTGTCACAACGTCACATCAACTTCACCAAAACAAAGACACACCTTCAGCATGTCTCACAACTGTCCCAACAACATCCACTCATGGTCGTCGAGGGCATAGGCGGTGAGCCCAAACTTCTGCTTATCAGTAATGTCTTCAATGGGTGCATGGTAATTGATAACAAAGTGCGACATGTTGAACGTCGAATTCCACCTAGTCAACACATCACGTGGGATCATTTTGACAGGCATGTCAAAATCTTTGACAGTCACAATCCAGGCAGGAAGAAGAATAGTGGTCAAGTTGATGATTTTGAATGAAATCTCTCTGCAGAGGGCAGACATCTTCCTCCAGGTCGGCTTGCTCGTCATCCAACAACAATTCCATCTCATTAATCCATCCCTCAGCATTGTTGTCCTCAGTGTCCTCAATCCTCTGCTCTCCCATGGTATGAATGTCCTTGCTGAGTTTGTCATCAGTGGCCCACTCGCGTGCTCTCTCCATCTCTCCCTCTGTGCTCTCCCAGGACCCTTTTTTTGGTATGTCAAATGATTTCATCAAACTTTTTGCAACTAAGTTCGTGATGTGCAGCACACATCTCACTCAACCTGCTGTACCACCAAAGTGCGCAACCAGTTCCCCCATGTGCTCTGCCATCGTATCATTTGATGATGTGTTGTCTGCTGTCACTCCCAATATCTTTGCAAGTGTATCAGGTTAGTTTTCACATCAAATCTTATCACACACCATGTCTGATATCCTGAACTCATTCAGAACGTTTGCAAAGGCCTTTGCAAGATTTTGACCAGTGTGAGACTGGAAATGACTTGATTTCAATAATGTACTTACTCTTACTATGTAGTACACACCTTCACAACCTCAACCATGTCCAGGGTAAATGTTTGCACCTTCCCTTCATTCGCCAGGTGGACTGAAAAGGCTATAACTGCCTTATGGTTGGGAGACGACATCCATGCATCTGTTGTGAAATTTAATTCACCTTGGTATTCCTAGTCAGTAGCTCAGCAACTGCAAGTTGTAAAGGGCAGAGTGACTGACGTGAAGCATTGTAGCAACCTGATTCCATACATTCTTAAAAACAACCTTAAGGTCTCGCAAAATGGTACTCGGATGTGGTAAGTAATATCCTGGCCGACCTGTCTCCATGAGACATTAAAAGCTGCAATCACTGACGATCTTATATGGGTGCAGGTTTTCTGCTACCCAATGAACAAGCTTGACTCTGCAATGCCTTGTCATCACTCAGCCAACCAATGAGGTGTTAAGTATGTACTGCATTTCTGCCCTGGTATGTGGCCTTGTTGAGTATGTCGCCCCTCCCTTTCTCTGAAAGGCAGATGTAATCAAGCCGTTTACAGTGTACTGCTTGGTAACATCGTGTGCAACATCAAGGCTTGCTGTGTCATTGATTGTATTGATAAAGTCCTCGCCCCAGCATCTCTTCACATGCTTTCACATATTGCTTGTGGATCCTTTATTGCCAGTGTCAGGAAAACGTCGCACACTGTACCTGCAGCTCTTCCCAAGGCACTTGAAGACATGACAATGCCTCCCATCAATGTGGGCAATCTCAGGGACAGGTGAGAAACACGCATAGATGGGGGATTTCCAATCCTTCATCGAGCGTGCTATTTCATCATAAGTAATAGCACAATGCTAAGGAGAAACACAGATATGTACTTAGCTCTTCATCTGGAGACTCTTCCAGCCTCACTTGTAACGGTCTGACTTTTTATCTTATCTAATCTCTGATTAGATGGCATCTTATCTTATCATAGTGTACTATCTTATCTAATGCATCTTATCTGGGGTCTGTTGAAGTCGCACGTGCACCCAGCGTAAACTGTCGACGAAGTGCGCACAAGACTGCAACCCATATTAGTGTAGAGTTAGTAATAGTCCTCTTTAGAGTAGATGTTACATGTCACACGTCACACATCACAGTCACACGTCACAATGTTTGTTGTATATACACAGTGTTCATCGCTGATATAATATAACAGCTCTTAACCAGCTACCGCTACCATCTCTGGTTGTGCACTCCACCCAACAGGTGAGTTGGAGTAGCAGTTCCTCTACGTATATAGGTATTGCTTCAACAGGTTATGAGCCCCGTGAGCGCACTGTGTGCAGCAATGCACCAGACAGCGCTCCAGCTCCCTGAGCATCGCTTTAACTAGCTTGACACTGTGGACCACAGTGAGCTCCTAGCTGAGCCCCTGCACAGCCACAAGGCGAAGTCGGTCAACGACTTGCGCCCAACAGTGAGCTCCTAGTTGAGCACCTGTACTGCCACAGGCGAAGTTCATCGATGACTTGCGCCAACCATGGCGAACATTGTCGATGACTTGCGCTGGCATAACCTAGTCATGAGTTAGCTGTTGACAGAAGTGCTGTCACTAGCACTCAGGTGTTTCTTCTTTTCTTGCTTGTCCGTTGTCGCATTCACTTGCTGACTCTGTTGACAGCCAAACAGAATATCACCATGTCCAGTGCTCTTGACAAGATGGTCCCCGTGTTCACTGGCTCCAACTGGCAGCAGTGGCACACCTCTATGCAGGCCTACCTCTGGGCACAAGGCCAATGGTACGTTTACTCGACGACGCAACCCGCTGCCGGTCACGATGACCGAAAAGAGTGGGATGACAACACCGAGAGAGCACTCGGTAATATTACCTTGCGCCTCGCCCCCTCGATCCAGGTTGCGGTCTCGAACCTCAACAACGTTAAGGATGTCTGGGACCACCTCAAGAAGAACTTCGGCACCCCCAGTATTGGCTCTGCCTACGCTGAGCTCAGCAAGCTCCTGGCAACTACCATCCCCGCTGGCTCTCACCCCACTCCGGCAATCACCAAAGTGCTTAGCCACTTTGCATATCTCAAGGACGCTGGCTTCAAGTTCCCTGCCCCCATGCAGGCAATGATCATCCTCTGCAAGCTCCCTCCTACTATGGAGGTTGTAGCTCAAATTCTTAGCCAAACATCGCCAGATGAGATCAAAAACCTTAAGCCCGATGGGATTGTCAAAGCTGCCACGCTCTCTTTTGAGCAGAAAGGTGCCTCTTCGCGCACCAGTGGTAAGGGCCCCCAGGCCAACAAGCTTAGCGCTGTGAAGTGCAAGCCGGCTGACCCTAAGTTCGCCCAGCAGCAGCAGCAGCCCCAGAGGCAGCAGCAGCAGCAAGGTGGGTCCAACGGCGGTGCGAGCAGAAACGCTCCTGTCCAAGGACAGGGAGGCCGCACTCGACGCGGCGGCAAGAAGGCTCACGCTCGCTGCGAGAACACCCAACAGGCTGCCTTCGCCACTTACGTCCACTACAATGGACCAGAGCCCACCATCGACCCTCGTGCCTTGGCTCACACTCCTGGTGCTGCCCACTACGCCCCCCCGCATTCAAAAATACTATCAAGGCCTTCGACTTGGCACACCATCTGGGGGTAGAGCCCTCCTGCCAAACCATCCGCACCCTCGACCAAGTTGTGTCAATGGTGAGTGCGAACGTGGACCAGCCTGAGGCCGGTCCCTCCTCGCTGAAGCACCCTTGTCTTGAGGAGCGCATCACGATGTATGAGGAGGATGCCATCTCCCTTGGGGATGATGAACCATTTGCCCATGAGCCCTTCACTGACGATGAGTTTGACAAAATCGACGCGATGGTCCTTGACCGCTACAACGCGACGTCGATGGCGATGGGCGTGGAGGCCAGCCTTTTCAGGCAAGTACCTTCTGCACACGTGCTGACCGACACTGACACTCTCCCTTTACATGTGCGCTACACGCCGTCACTGTATATAGTGAGTAGTAACTACAATATGTCGTGTCGTGTCCCCTCGAGCAATGCATATATCTGTTCCTGTTTGAATGATGCTTGCTGTGCTGGTTGTAAGGGAAAAATGGTCGACGATAGCAAACTATCTGGTGCCTTCTGGCTCCTAGACTCTGGCGCATCACGCCACTTTACTGGTGACATAGGCGATTTCGCCTCTTACAACGCGCTAAAGCGTGCGCACTATGCCAAAACGGCTAATGGTGTAGCACTGATTGCTGGCATTGGCACGGTATTACTCCGGTGCCTAGACCACAACTCAGGGGATGAGAAAGTTATCACACTCACCCAAGTGCTCCATATGCCAGGCGCTACTGCACGCCTTATTTCTATGGGCAAAATGCTCCAGCGTAACTACAAAGTCACTGGCGATAAGCGAGGCATTAGCCTCACCCATAAAGCAGAATGCCTTTGGTTTGGGCCAGACCCAGAAGACGATCGCAACATCATTTTCGGGATTAGATCTATCCCGATAATTAGATCTAACTACATCGCCTCCGTGAGCAAAGTCGATTACGACATTATGCACCGGAGATTCGGGCACCCCTCAAAGGAAGTACTCCGATGCGCGCAAAAACATACGCAGTGCTTCCTGGAGATCCACTTTCCAACTGAGGACTGTGTCTGCCCTGGATGTGCTCTTGGCAAGATGCTCAATTGAGCTTTCCCAGAGAATGAAAGACGTGCTTCCAAGCCTTTCGAGCTGGTGCACTCTGATCTCAAATCCTTCCCGGTTACGTCGTACCGGAAATTCAAATATGTTATCACCTTCTACGACGACTATACTTCTCATGCCTGGACCATGCCTCTTTGCTCCAAAGCTGCAGCGATTACGGCTGCCAAAGATTTCCTCGAAATGGTGCGTGTCCAACATAATACGCACGTCGTTGGATGGATGTCCGATGCTGGCGGAGAGTATAAATCTGATCTATTTGATTGAGCACTCCTTGAGAAAGGAATTAAAATATATCAAAGTGCTCCAAGAACCCCCATGCAGAATGGCTGCGCCGAGCGTTTAGGGTGCACTCTCATGGATAAAGCTGAGTCTATGCAGCATCAAGCCTGCATTCCTGACTCCTGGTGGGAATTTGTGTTTGCTCACGCAACTCACCTTTACAAACTGTACTCCGGTAGCTCGCCTGCGATGGCGCACCCCCCATGAAATGCTTAAGGGGGAGATGCCTAACATCGATCACCTCCGTGTATTCGGCTGTGGAGCATTTGTATATCTCCCAGCAACAGCTAGAGCGAATAAGATGGCTCCCAAGTCGGAGCTAATGACCTATATCGGTGTTGCCCCTGGCAATGAGCGCAACTTTTTGTTTATGCGCTCCACCAATGCAGTGTTTACCGCTGCTCACACCGTCTTTGACGAGTGTCACTTCCCTCACTGCCCCAAAAACAGGCACGAACCTCTCGAGAACCCTTTTGGAAGGGCAAATCCGAAACCAGCCACTGATCGACCAGGGAATCCCCCTGATGATACCGACAGTGATGAGGATGTGGAACACGACCATGGCTACCCACATCCCCAAGTGCAGGATGACGATCCAAAGCGCGAGGACCCTGAGGCTCCTGAGGAAGAGCCTAACCAAATAAATCCTCCCCGTACGCCATCTCCAGTGCCTCCACCGGAACCGAGAACACCTTCACCGGCAAGAAACCCGCCACCTCCGGCACTGCAGCGCCCTGGCCGAGCTGAACACCGCCAGAATGCACTGCGACCTCCTGCAGTGAATATCCCTGCCTGCCCCCAACGTGAACGTAGAGCGCCATTGCGCCCCGGTAACGTGTATGGTGAGCGGCGACATCCCGTTGAGCAACTCCGGGATATCGAAAGTGCCTCTTGATGGCAAGAAACAGTGGGTGAGGCCCCTAGGCCCCCACAACCGGACACACCAGACCATGTTCCTGGTGGTTTCCCCCGACACCTCTGCAACGCCCAGTGAGGAAGATGTGCAAAAGATGTGCGAGGAAGGGGGAGCAAACCTAGTCCATTTCCTGATGGGCAAAGCCCTCGAAACCCGCGAGCCTCAATATGAGAGCATCCGCAACTGGTCCTATAAGGACATTGCTCGCTTACCCCAAGCTGAGCAGA
The DNA here is from genome assembly GCA_037178675.1 of Scleroderma bovista. NCBI lineage: Eukaryota > Fungi > Basidiomycota > Agaricomycetes > Boletales > Sclerodermataceae > Scleroderma > Scleroderma bovista. The sequence continues at coordinate 30,274 of JAYMGJ010000608.1, forward strand.
AACTCTGGCGACTTGCTTGCCAAGAAGAGCTCGACGTGCTGCGAAAGAACAAGGTCTTTGAGCTAGTTGACCGTCCCCGAGACCGGAAGGTCATTAAGAATCGATGGGTCTTTGACGTGAAGTTGGATGGCCGCAAGAAAGCCCGCTTAGTAGCGAAAGGCTTCTCCCAGGTTGAGGGATTAGATTTCGACCAGGTCTTCTCACCAGTCATGCGCTTTGAAACAGTGCGCCTCATGCTTGCGCTTGCCGCACTTGAAAACTGGTACATCACTGGACTCGACGTTCGGAGCGCCTACTTGTATGGCAAGCTCGACGAAGAGATCTATATGGAACAACCTGAAGGGTTTGCAGTTCCCGGGCAAGAGTGCAAAGTGCTCTGCCTCTGGCGTGCCCTCTATGGCCTCAAACAGGCTGGCCTAGCTTGGTGGCGCACACTCAATGAGTCTCTCGAGGAGCTCGGGTTTGAGTGCCTTAAATCTGAAGCAGGCATCTTCTTCTACAAGAAGAAAGGCACCAACATCGTCATTGGTATTATCTACGTTGACGATGCACTATTCTGCGGCCCTAACAAGGCTGTTGTTGATGCCATCAAAGCGCAGTTCATGCGCAAATGGGAGTGCCAAGACCTTGGAGAACCTAAGGAGTTCCTCCGTATGTGAATCACTCGCAAGGGTCACGCTATCCATCTGGACCAATGCGCGTACCTCCAAAAGGTCATCGAACGCTGCGGCA
>JAYMGJ010000609.1:0-30145 GCA_037178675.1 Scleroderma bovista
CTGCTGCTGCTGCCTCTGGGGCTGCTGCTGCTGCTGGGCAAACTTGGGGTCAGCTGGCTTGCACTTCACAGCGCTAAGCTTGTTGGCCTGGGGGCCCTTACCACCAGCACGGGAAGAGGTGCCTTTCTGCTCGAAGGAGAGCATGGCAGCCTTAACGATCCCATCGGGCTTCAGATTCTTGATCTTGTCCGGCGACGTCTGGCTGAGAATCTGAGCTACAACCTCCATGGTGGGAGGGAGCTTGCAAAGAATAATCATCGCCTGTACGGGGGCAGGGAACTCAAAGCCAGCGTCCTTGAGATAGGCGAAGTGGCTAAGCACTTTGGTGATAGCCGGAGCGGGGTGAGAGCCAGCGGGAATGGTAGTTGCCAGGAGCTTGCTAAGCTCAGCGTAGGCAGAGCCAATACTAGGGGCACCGAAGTTCTTCTTGAGGTGGTCCCAGACGTCCTTTACGCTGTCGAGACTGGAGACGGCGACCTGAATCAAGGGGGCGAGGCGCAAGGTGATATTACCAAGCACTCTCTCGGTGTTGTCGTCCCACTCCTTTCGGTCATCATGACCGTCAGCGGGTTGCGTCGTTGAGTAAATGTACCATTGGCCTTGTGCCCGGAGGTAGGCCTGCATAGAGGTGTGCCACTGCTGCCAGTTGGAGCCAGTGAACACAGGAACCATCTTGTCAAGAGCGCTGGACATGGTGATATTCTGTTGGGAGTCAACGGAGTCAGCAAGTGAATGCGACAACGGACAAGCAAGAAAAGAAGAAACACCTGAGTGCTAGTGAAAGCACTTCTGTCAACAGCTAACTCATGACTAGGTCATGCCAGCACAAGTCGTCGACAATGTTTGCCATGGTTGGCGCAAGTCATCGACAAACTTCGCCTATGGCAATACAGGTGCTCAACTAGGAGCTCACTGTTGGGCGCAAGTCATCGACCGACTTCGCCTTGTGACTGTGCAGGGGCTCAGCTAGGAGCTCACTGTGGTCCACAGCATCAAGTTAGTTAAAGCGACGCTCAGGGAGCTGGAGCGCTGCCTGGTGCATTGCTGCACACAGTGCGCTCACAGGGCTCATAACCTGTTGAAGCAATACCTATATACGTAGAGGAACTGCTACTCCAACTCACCTGTTGGGTGGAGTGCACAACCTGAGATGGTAGCGGTAGCTGGTCAAGAGCTGTTATATTATATAAGCGATGAACACTGTTTATATACAACAAATAGTGTGACATGTGACATGTAACATCTACTCTAAAGAGGACTATTACTAAGTCTACACTAATATGGGTCACAGTCTTGTGCACACTTCGTCGACGGTTTACACCGGGTGCATGTGCGACTTCAACAACCATAGTGTATGGTCGGGCCAGGATAGGTGTGTCATCATATTGTACAGTCCAGCCTGGGTGTGGGCATCACCATAGTGTATGATTGGGCCAGGGTAGGTGAGTCACCATAGTGTATGGTCAGGCCAGGGTAGGGGTGTCACCATATTGTACAGTCCGGCCTGGGTGTGGGCATCACCATAGTGTATGGTCAGGCCGGGTAGGTGTGTTACCATAATGGATAGTCTGGCCTGGTGTGGGTGTCACAATAAGTGTATGGTTGGGCCAGAGAGGAAAAATATATTTGAAACAAGTCCAGGCTGATGATAGCCATGTCAGGATTGTACGTATTAGCAAAGACAAGACTGGTACTGTACTGAATGGAAATGATTATACAAGTAGTACAAGTTAATGATAAGCATTCAGGTGGTGTACTGGCCAGTAATGATTAATTCGTCATACCAACCGGTCAGTGTCATACCGGTAGCATACCGACCAATACCTGTCATACCGGTGGCATAACAACCGGTAGCATACTGGTAGCATACCGGTAGCATACCAACCAGTCACTGTCATACTGGTAGCATACCGACCGGTCACTATCATACCGGTAGCATATTGACCAGTAACTGTCATACCAGTGTGAGTCAAAGTGTGGATTTGGGTCGGAGTAATAACCCAAACACAACACCAACAAAGGACTACAAATATGTGCAAGTGGTGGTTTACCTCCGTGGTGTCCAGAGAGGATGTGCTGAGGAGGGGGGAAGGGGATCTACACCAACTGGGTGATGCAGACAATGATGCAGGATACTCCTGGGGTACAGGAGTAATAGAAGTCGAAGGGGATAGGGGTCTGGACTTTTCCTAAAGCCTAGGAAGTGTCAAAGTGGGGATTGGGTTGACTGAGACTGAAACAGCGATACTACACCTAGAGATTGGTGCAGCAAAGGGGCAGAGATGCCTCTGATGTCCAGAGGCGAGGAAGATTGACTGGTATGAAGCCTAGACTCCGCTTGAGCCTAGTATAAAGAATAGATCTTGAATAACTTGGATAAACTTGACAATATTGAGCCTTTAGACCTTCACTGAAGCCTACAAGGACTCAAAGACTGAAGGGATACTGATTGAGAGAGTCTGAGAGAGGGATAATTTCGTGCAATTGGGTCTTTTCACTGGGCTGAGCCCAGGGGTTTAAATACATGGGGGGGCACAGCATTAAAGTACAAAAAGAGAAGGGAGTAAGCAGAATTTGTCAAGGATTGGTAAGAGCTTTGTAAGGGGTTTGTAAGTGATCAGTAAGCAAGGGATAAGCAGGAATGAGTAAGCATAGGAAGCATGAATAAGCTGCTGAGTAAAGGAATGAGTAAGCTGCATGACAAGATTGATTGGTAAGGGAGTGAGTCATCAGCTGAGTAATATACCAAAAATGCGAAAGGGATAGAGTAATACTGATGACAAGAGAGCATCAGTAAGCAAGGGATGAGTCACTGCACAGCAGAAGGAGTCATTGATGCACAGCCTAAGAAGTTTGATGGGACAACAATGGGGAAGATCTGAGATTAATAGGGGGATTGATCCGAGACAAAACAGCCACAAGAAGGGTACCAGGGGTCCAGAGGTCTTTTTGGGGGGTCAGCATACACTAAGGTATAGTGCATGTGTTCTAGCGCCACTGAAGTGCAACCATGGGCTCCCTTGACGAGCTCTCTTCTGGGAAAGAACAAGAGAGGGTTCTTCTTCCTAATAGCACTATAAAGTGGGGGGAATAACTGTCATGGTGCTGGGGGACGTCGTCTGAAAGTAGGGAAGCGGATAGAGTATTGAATTCGACGCATCCAGGGAAGTGAGATGAACGACAGAGGAAGATGGACATGGCAAGTATCTGGGAGGAAGGGACCATAGGCTGAGGCCTCCCAGTGAGAAATAGCCATATGTGAGCCAATGTAGGGATAGTTAGATATAGGGAATTGGTTTACATAGTTCCACATTGCAAATGATTGCTATCATAGGTATTTTCGCTAGTCCAACCTATCCAAAAATCACTGTACCTATGTCATAGTTCACCATAGATGTACATACTCCATTTCCCCTTCACAATTCCACTATGCAATCATATGCATTCCTAGTCCTTTCGTGATCATATGCCATTGTATGCGTAGCTAGTAGCATAGAAACAACCCGCCCACCGCTCCCCCTGGTCTCGTGACCAGTATGTGATCATATGAATACATAGTTTAATAGTGACCCCACCGCTCGCCATTCCCACCCACCATTCCTGCCCGCTGTTCCCGCTTGCTGTTCCTGCCTGCCATTCCCACCCGCCATTCCCGCTCGCTGCGCACTGTTCCCACCCACCGCCCGCCATTCCTACCCACCGTGCCAACTTACCCCATAATGCCCAAATACTGCTCTCGCCCACCATGCTTTCGCCATCCTAGTGCATTGGAAGTCCGGAAAATTTTGCGATGACCTCCACAGTACCATTCGTCCAGATGCTGTTGTCGATCTGGAAGACTATGTCAGCGTGATGTGGGGGATATGAATTTGGGGGCTGGCGCACAAGTTGCTTGTACTTGTCTTTGTATTTCTAGACAACAATCAATGCCAATGAGTGTTCAGAGGGTTTCATTCGTACCTGTTTTGCCTCAACTGAAAGAGAATCGAAATACACCTGGAATTCCTCTTGACTACCATTTGGGGAGACTTGCTTCAGCCACCGGTGTGCACACAGTGTCCTCGCATTACCAGTAAGTCCAATGTCACATCTCAGAGTGAATACAGCGTACCTTGCACTCTTGTTAGATGCAGGGCGCCAAACCTTCTTTTTTCTCGGTCCCACCATTTGAGCCACTGCCGTTGTCGACGAGCCACTGTACTCAGGTGCTGATGCCATCATCGATGAGCTGCTGGGCTTGGACACCACTGCTGTTGTTGAAAATGTTGACGAGCCACTGGGCTCCGGTGGTGTCGTTGTCGATGAGCCACAGGGCTCTGGTGCTGGTGCCATTGTCGATGAGCCACTGGGCTGAGCTAGAGGAGGCTGTGGAATAGGTATATTATCCTTAGTCTGCGCTGGTGGAGTTGGGCAGTGGTGGGGTTTTGGCATTGATGAGCTGCGTGTATATATCAGTACCCTGCAATACACCATGTCACCTTGTGTTACAGTGGATTCTTGATGCGAATCCGAGGTGGAGGCCGATCTTGATGCGATTGTGGTGCTGGGGTATATTATATATTAGCTCGTCAGCAATATATGCAGCTTTGGTGGTCGCAATACTTACCTGTTGAATCGGGGGAGGGCAAGGGCGAACATTGGGTTGCCTCATTGGCGGAGGGCCCTTCAACGTCAACTGGCGATTTGTTTTTGACTCTATCGTCGTCGTCATCGTCATCGATCAAGTCAGGCACATCAGCTGTCTCTATCTTTCTATGCTTTTCTTCACTCCTTTGAATGATGTCAGTGTCATCAGTCTCTACCTTGGCCACTTTGCGCTTGCTGGGTATCGTGTTGCCAGATTTTTTCGTAAACCAAGTTTGCTTCCATGAAGGGTAGTACGTCTTGGCAAGTTGGTCAGTTTTCCACGAGTCTTCACAAAGAGTAAGCTCTGTGTAAGTGTTTGCTAGCTCAGCGTGGAAGACTTTCTTCACACTGAGTGGCATAGTTGTCCATGTCGTCTGACTGTCAATTTGGCCTCACCCACGGAGATCGTGCCAGATTTCACACATCATAGACATGATTTTTGCGACTCAGTCTTCAGATAGCTGCTCGCCCTTCTCGTTTTCCAAGTATACTGTTGCGTTTTCTTCCACTTTCTTCATCCCCTCTGTGGTCTTCTTCCATTCTTTGTATTGTTTTTCTGACCAGAAGCGGACATTTGGGTATGCTGATCTGTCGTGTTGGGGAGGTGGAACTGGATTAAGGTGAGAGGTCTGCCCTGCAGGTGGCAATGCGAGGTTGATCATGGCATCAGGGTCACCATCAGAGGAGCCAGAGATGGTATTCAGCCGCAAGAGTAGCGCCAGATATGCGCCCCTGTAATAAAATACTGTCGTCAATGAGAAAAAGAAGGTGATCAACACATCTACTCGATGGCTGTCTTTCCCGCCATGAGCGTTGCATTTTCACCCTGTAACCTGTTGATCGTGTCCTTGAGGGCTTGGATTTGGTTGATGTACTGCATATATGTGTTGGATCAGTCCGATTCCGTGTGCAACAAGATGCTCACCATATTGCTATTGTCTTGAAGTATGCCCTGCTGCTGTAGTACACTCATAAAGATCAGTTGTTAGCAGTTGTTAGAAGATGACAGATACTGCGGTGAAACCATTCCATTGTGGAATTATACCAGAACTTTGCTGTGATTGGGTGGTGTTGAACATGCGAAAGCCATTGTCATTGGTGGGCTGAAAAGAGTTGCTGAATGAATTCTTCTTGTTGACGGAGTGAAAAGAGTTGCTGAATGAATTTTGATCATCAAATGAAAATGAGGAAGAAGAACCTTGTCCGTTGAGGGAAGGGAGCGACATAGTTGGAGTGGTGGTGGTGGGAGGACAACGAAGTTCCGGAAGTTCACGATAAGGTAAGCTGTAAGCCTCACTGCAGCCACAAGTCAGTTTATTACTTCAACTACATCATAGCTATGTCTTCCAATAATATTGACCCTGCTGCAGTGACCACACCGGTCAGAACCGCCACCATCGACAACACCGCTGTTGTCAATATTCACGCTCTCTTGTCTGAGTGGAACACATACCTTGTCACGTTCACTCCCGCAAAGCCAGACCCAGTTGTAAGTGCATATATTCACTGTTTATCTCTGTCTCTGACTCACAGCTGCAGAAACTTGTACTTCGACTTCGAAACCGCACAGAGGCTCCCCCAAGCCAACCTTGCACCCAGGCCGACCTCAAGATCTTTAATCCACCCAAAGCGTGAGTACTGCGTCTCAACTGCCTCGTCTTGCTAACGGTTCTAGCTATCATCTCCTTGCAGAACCTGCCCTGTGTCTCATACACCCACCCAACTCGCCGGGCAAGCCAAAGAGGGTTGTACTGGAGACAACCTCTGCCAGACGAACATTGGGTAGAGAGATGGACACCCCATGCATGTGGAAGCTCTCGCAAATCGACACCGATGAGAATACAGTGGAGCAGGACATCAAGCAACCTCGCACGTCTACTTAGAAGTTGCACGCACCCCATCCCATTCTTGTATGCCCCATCCTGTTCTTGTTTGCACCCATCCCATTCTTGTACGCATCCCATCCCGCTCTTGTTCGCATTTCACGATTCCCGTGACCGCATGTCTGTACAGTAGCTATGTGATAGATCCCAACTGTTGTCACATCAATATTTCAATGATCGCTCTCGTTGCCCTCAGTATTACGTTCATACATGTGATAGCTGTATTAATACCATCAAATGTCTTCGTCATCTGGGTCGGCCCCAACATGTGCTAGTTCTATACCCATCTTCTGGACAAGAAAGAACCTCTCTTCCAACGCTTCTGGCAGATTGACGCGGTGTGGGACCATGCCGACGACTGAACGAATACTGGTCAAGTTGATCACACAAAGGCTTTCCTCACCCAGTTTGGTGCACGAGATCAGAGTTCCGTACTATTCTTCAAGTAAATACGGGTCTGGCCAGGAGTACAGCATGACCAAGGCAACATCAACAAAGTGATATTGTTCGTTGATAGCCAATGGGGCAACATCAAGGTCGACCCCATTTTGTTTGACTAGTCTGGCAAAGTACCGTATCTGGGCGATGTGATCCACGCCTCCGATGTTAGCCTATAGAAAATTAGCATAAATGTACTCATGTGAAACCTGTGTGATACTCTTACAATGACATTGCGAGCCATCCGCAACTCTTCAAGAGGCTTCATGGATTCAGTGTATTCGGATCGGGCTATCTGCCCATTCGGCAGTCGTAACCTCCCCCATTGATGCACAATCAGCAGTGCTGCTTTTCCAAGGTACTGAGCGATGGCATGGGAATCATGGGCAGGCGTTTTTATCGGGCGCCTGTTGTGTTTGGGTAAAAGGACGTAGCCATTACCAAGATCTTCCAAGGCACGTGGGTTGGAATCTTCGTGAGTGAGATCGAGGGTAGGGACTATGGCCTTGAGTGCATTGACTTGGCAGTGCCGAATACCTTGCTGTGCAAGGTTGGAAAACGGGTCCGATGGCTGACAGATTTCTTGCCCAAGGTTTCCGATTGTCTGTTCCATTGTCCACTGGGAGGAACAAATGGGGGACCCGATGTGCATGGCCTCTGCAGCGAGATGGTTGGATAAGTGGACGCATGGCCTAACGAAGTGGATGCGATCGATTCACCGTTGACAGAAGAGGGTTTCATATTCGTATTCCCATTCTGCGAGGAGGTTGCAAGCATGCTCAAGCCCAGCGGGTGTGATGCTATACTGTCCCATAATTAGAAAACCTGTGACAAACCTACAGAAATTCCTCCAGTACACGCGAGGTAGAGTACCATACAGAAGCGCGGGACACAGACAATAAATCCAGGTGATGTATTCTGTTGCCTTGTACCACGAATTTGCGTGAAGACTCGGGTCACGAGGCGCAATGTCGAACGACCCTGGTAGGTATGATTTGCAAGCAGCGACAGCGCACCCATGCGCTTCCCATCTTTCCTGTGATTTGAGGACCGCCCAGACCCAATCCGATTTGTTGTCTGTTGACGCACACTCTATGCTCCCCCGCCATAAGTTGAGCCAGAGCACAGCCATATTTGCACCACTTAAATGCATCATCTCCAAAGAGAAACACTCCGGGATACCGAGGATGAGGTGAGGTTGTAGCCCAAGCAATATGCTGGGCCCAACAATACCAGTGGCGAGGCGTCGAGTTTCGTATTCCCGTTGGGTCCACGCCTGAAGGAGGTATTGAAGTTGCTGTACATAATCCACACACGTACTGGAGTCGATGCTATAAACGTCAACATCGGGATGAGTACAGCCGGGAACGTCGTAGTTATCGGGTTTGAGTAGGACGGGGTAATACTGTGAGGCGCCTGGTTTCCGACAACCTTTGAGAGGACAGCGCATACGACAACCGGTCTTACCCTGATGCCCAACAAAGTTGCTCATTGTGAGCAGGCCTGGGTCATCTGCACATGCGAGGAACAGGAACAAGCGAGATATAAATTCACGCCTGTGACCAGAGTCCCATATGGTTAGACCTTCATGCTGTAGGGCCAAGAAATGGTGGAGACCTGGGAATAAAAAGGATTCAATGAACTTGGGCTTTTTGGGCCCTGGAATAATCGCACCTGGGAAAATGTGCTTCTTTTTGTAGCGATGGTCCGGCGACAGCTCAAGAATGACCCAAATATAGATCCAGCAATCCGACTCTTTGCTCTCGAAAAGTTGAGCGCCGTTGATTGAGATCATTAACAATGTATCTTCTGGTTGGATTGTGCCATCAGCCACACGGCTGATGTAGGCACTACCGCAGAAAATGTCATCATAGGAATCCACTAACCTGTCATTCTTGAGAAGCTGATCAAAGACTTCCTGCATTTTCTTCACGCGATAACACATTTTCTCTGCGCTCTCAGGATGCCGCCAGAGGGCCTGAAGCTGGGGCCCGATGGGTATTGTGTGGAAGACCGCGCGAGGAATGTGTCTATTTGCATGGGTCTGACGGTGCTGATCGAAACAGGGCTCATCGCACTCGGGACAAGCATCGAGCTCCGTGAAAGGCCCAACGAATGCCACACAAGAATTGATGCACATTTGATCTATAACTGAGGTAACACCGGTTAGATCTGTGAGCAGGCGCTTGACCTGGTAAAAAGAAGGCAGTTGGGACCCAGGGAAGCATGCTTGGATGCCCAAATGTATCTTGTCATAGGTAGCTTCTGAGGAGTGTTCAAGCACCATGAAAATTTCAATAGTGAGCTTGTCGCATGGACCATTGAGTTCGAGAACTTCCATTGGAGGGTTGCAAAGGCAATCGAGAGCATCGCCAGTGAGACCAGTCTGATCATCAAGTGAGGCATTCTGAATATGCTGTATAAATGACATACTGCGCGCGTGTTTTGGCATATGGGCCGACCACTGGGTGAGCTCATCTAAATCCAGGTCAACAAGAGGGTGTAGAGGGGGGTCTGGTGGGTCGTTGTGCACATCAGCCTGGTCAAGGGGCGATGGAGAGCGAGGTGGTGGGTCTGGCGGGTCGTTGTGCACATCAGCCTGGTCAAGGGGCGGTGGAGAGCGAGGTGGGGGGGGGTCTGGTGGGTTGTCATACATGTCAGCCTGGTCAAGGGGCAGCAGAGAGCGAGGTGGGGGGGGGGGTCTGGTGGGTTGTCATACACGTCAGCCTGATCAAGAGGCGGTGGAGAGCGAGCTGGGTGGTCTGGTGGGTTGTCATACACGTCAGCCTGATCGAGAGGCAGCAGAGAATGATCTGGAGGGCATGAGTGTGCATTTAGTACTAGATTGGTGGGAAACTTACCGAGGCTCGCTCTGTCAAGTAAATGGGGCCGTTTATGCTGGTTAGAATCGGGGGCCAGTGCAGGTGTGTCCTTTTCTACAGAAGGTCCTGCGGAAGTAGCATTCTTGATGAATGCATGAAAGTTATCTGTGCGTCTAGCTAGTCGAATGGCACTCTTCTCGTCATCATCAGCCTCGCGGAGATGGCGCCGCCATGTACATTGAGATCCTACTTGTTTGTGGACGCCCTTGCAATACTTCCGGCACACACACCAATACACCCGTTCAGACATGATCAAGATCTGCCCTCAATTCTTGTGCGATGTTGTCAGAACTTAGGCAGTGATAACGAGGATCGAGACTTACAGTGACTATAGCCTTACTATCAATGATTGTGGACATGGCCAAGTACGATCTGGTTGGAATATTAGAAAGTAGTGTTGGAAGACTTGTGTCGATCTCAGTCAACGTCATACCATCAATAGAATAGAATGGTACCGGTACCGGTAGATGTCATGTCAATGAATCAATGAAGGTGCATGGATGCGGGTTGCACTGATTGACGTCGAGTGGAATGTGCACTAATTGACATGGTAGATCTATGTACAACTATGACGCATGTGTGTGGGCTTGATAGCCATACGACGAACTAGGTCATATACATAGACATAGCTACAAATAAGTTTACATATGGCTATTTCTCACTGGGGCTGAGGGCTCAGGGGACACAGAGACGACCAGAGAAGACTTTTCAAGCTTGACAATAGACCTAAGATGACCAAAGTACGTCCTTGACGCAGGACTGACAAGGAGAACACGCTGACCGAGAACAAGAGGGACTGAGGGAGCAGGCTGGGAAGATATGTGCCAGGCAGTGCATGGGAACTCTGGGAGAGGCTGTCCTAAGAGCAGGACATAGTGGAGATCTGCAGCAATAGTGGAGAAATGATCCAGAGAAAATACGGACTCCATAGTGAGTGATGAAGTGAATGTCTGGATTGCAGGGGGAATATCTCCGTGGGAAATGAACGGATTTGCATCGGAACTTGACAGGCAGATAGACCACATTCTAGGCTCTCTGACAGTATAGTCACGTGCCTGATAGCTTCAGAAACAATGGAGCTATTCAAAATATCGGAATGCCGGCACTGGGCGCCTAAAAATGACATTCAGGCGCTAAAAAAACATTTTTTCTCTTTCTCCTTTGTTTCTCCATCAATTCTTCGGCTTCTTTGATCGTTCTGGTATGGGAGTTGGACTGCAGACATGTGCATTCCTTTCTCATACCACAATTGACATTATTCCTTCAGTTTCTTCTGCTTCTTGGCGGTTCTCGTGTGATAGATGACTGTCTGCATTGGCATTCATCTCTCGCATCAGGATAGTCTTCTTGTGTGATAGATGGCTATGATGAGGGTCTGTCATGCTTATCCTTCGCATAAGGATCATTCGATATAGGCATTATCTTCCATGTTCACTGTACCAAACCTGTTTGGTGCGTGACAGCGGTCGTTGTCGTCGTCTGGTCACGGGGGCGTTGGTGGTAGGATGGTTGTTGTCATCGGGTCAGGTCGCGACGACGCTGGTGGTGGGATGGTGACCGTGTCGTTGACGCAGGCCATGGCCATGGTCAGTGCTGTTGCTGGTAGTTGTCGTCATTGCATTGGCGTTGGCTGTCGTCATTGTCATCTGGTCGACAACGCTGGTGGTGGCCATTGTCGTCGCCATCGTCCGTGGTGGGGCCGTCGTCATCATCGCTGATGGTGGTGGTTGCGTCGACAACGCTGGTGGTGGTGGTGGTGAGATGGCTGTGGACGAGGCATGTAGTGAAGCCTTAGAAAATATTGATCGTTGAATATGCTGATATAATCATGTACACAAACACACGCACACACACACACTTCAAAAATGTCTCTAAGTCTCCTCACTCTTTGTCTTCTACCACCACCACCACACCACGCATCAACCACCACCATCACCAGCGTCAACGACAACGTGGCCACCACCACCCGTGTCGATGACAACGCAGCCACCACCACCAACGATGACGACGACACGACGACCACCCCCAACGTCGTCAATGACGCGGCCACCACCACCCCCAACGTCGATGACGACGTGACCACCATCACCACCCATGTCGACATCGATGCGGCCACCACCACACCCAACCTCAACGACGACAACGCGACCACCCCCAACGTTGTTGATGCCATGACCACCACCTCCAACATTGACGACGACGCGACCACCATCACCACCAATGACGACGACACGATGACGACAACCCCCAATGTCAACGATGACGATGCCACCACTACCCCCAATGTCAACGACCACCCTACCTGGACAACGGCGACGTGACCACCACCCGTGTCGATAACACAGCCACCACCAGGCACCGACAACGACAACCCCCCCACCTGCATTGTTGACGCAACACCAGCGATGACAACGATGACCCCGACGTGGCTGCCGCCACTACCACCACCACCTGCGTTGACGTCGCGACCATTGACAATGACGACGACGACGACCTCAAATGTATACAATATATTTAGTCTCTGTTCTGCCCCCATTAGTGTACAATATTTATTCTTTTGTACTGTACAAAATTGAATATAAATTGATTAAGATGAATATTGAATGAATTAAGGTGGTTGAAATTTAAGTACAGGCAATGAAGGTATGGGTACTATTGGCTTGTATGAGTACTTCTGGGACAGCTGGGACAGTAATAACTTTCTGATAAATCTGATCTGGAGCATCAGAATGAAACTTATCTGAGCATGTACATCAGCAGGTATAATTATATATACATTTGAACACATTTAGCAGGGGTTGGGTTTTTGGTCATATATATCAGCAGGTATACTGGTGATCTGGCATGATAAAAAGAAGCAACCTGTCTAAATTGATCATAATCAAGTAGACTGATAAAGATGTCCATCACTCAAAACACTACCAGAAAGTATATGACATGACCTAAGTGTATATCAGAATGATGCATGTGGATACACATGGAAAAAATGGTAATGTTATATAAAGGTTGAGCAGACTCTCATTGATTTCCTGATGACTGGGTCTATCCTTGAGACCCTTTGTTATATGTACCTAGTAGGCTGGGCTCAGTATTATGGGTATGGGTTGGTCGCAGGTCAGGTCCGGGTTGACTGTAGACACCCACGGGTAGACCAGTGTACAGTTCACTAAGATTCACACACTGAGTTGAATTGCACGAACAGAGGTATCAGATGCAATTGATGGTGAGTATACAGGGGCTTGTGACTGACAGCTTTTGACTTGTGGGCTCCTTTCATGTTCTCTCATTTTTATTCATACCTACACCTTCTAGATACATATTCAAGCCTAATGGACATTTTATACTCTGCTATGATACCATTCTACCGCCAGATTCCCTCGATACACTGATTGACCACATTTTCCCGCTTATATAATCCACGCCGGAATAGTGGCGTTGCCTCTCCCCACTCATAGACCTCGTAGCTCTCAGGATCGACCGACATCTTGGGCAACGCATCGTTCCACTTCACTTAGTCACCGCCCGACAGCCCGTGACGGGTGCCGTGTTCTTTGACAGGCCGTACAGCGCCGCAATGTTCTTGTCGAACGCGTGTTTGGAGACGAAGGCGTACGAACTGCGTGTGGCCGATCCAGGTAGGGAGCCCCACATTGGGCAGCCGTAGGCAGGTTGGACGGTCGGGATGGAGGCGTTGGCGTCACCCATCTGAGACAGGAGGAAGTGAGCGATTAAATGCACACGGGAGTACATGTGGATGAAGGAAAAGGATATTATGGTCAGTGCACGCCATGCCCTCCGTCTGATCCACCTTCATACCCGCCCGTAATACACGCCACCAACGTGACAAACGAGAAAAGGAAGCTCCCTCGAAAGGTGCATATGGGTTCAAAGGAAAGGACAAAAGCACCTATGCCCATATGATGACGCCAGATTTGAGGACCATCTCTGGTTCTGCACTGAAGTTTTCAGGTTTCCACAGCACGAGGTCTGCGAGCTTGCCTACTTTAACTGAGCCGACGTACGTGCTGATGCCGTGCGTGATAGCGCTGACGTATACATGTTAAGTCTAATGCATCCAGGCACCAAGAAACGAGTAAATGGTCAACTTACGGATTAATCATAGACTTGGCAATGTACCTCTTCACTCCGCCGGATCACCAAGATCCTCCAGCGGTCCCCTACGCGTCGCCATCTTGCTCGCAGTGCGCCACGTCCGCGCGACGACCTCCCCGACACGACCCATCGCCTGTGAGTCCGAGTTAATCATCGATATCGCGCCTATACCGTGGAGCACGTCTTCTGCTGCAATTATCTCGGCGCGGATACGCGAATTGGCGAAGGCGGGGCCTTCTTAGATGTTCTTGTCGAGATGGTGGCAGCCGTGAGCATCTTTTGGACGGGAATGAGGAGGATGATGGGTTGGTACAGGGACACAGCACTTACATCGTGGTGCTCATCAAGGGTGTTGGTAGCGTAAGGGCGGGTAGTACTTGTTGAGGATGGGAGCACCCTCTCAAGGCCACAGGCGACGATGATAGCAGGCGCGTGACCACCACCTGATGTTTGCAGAAGTCAGAAATGGCGACCATGCAATTGAGGTATGCACCCACCGGCCCCCTCCGTGTGGTAAATGTGGATGGTACATCCTGACATCTTGAGACACAATAAAGAAGTAGAAAGTACGACGACCCACTCTCTACGAACCCACTCTCGTTAAGTGTATCCGTGTTAACATGCTTAAAGTTCACGATCGATCCGACAACACAACGCACCCACCTGTACATCGTAAATATTCGCCACATCCAAACATCTCGAGATCACAGCGGGTGTGCTCCCCGAATCTTCATGCAACTTGAAGCCCGCCGCATCAACTTCAACGACCTCTTTCATCGCCGCCATTTCCGAGACATTTCCCTTTCCCGTAAACGCAAAATTCATGGGTAGACCATCTGTCGCAGCCAGCATATGCTGGATATAAATGGACTTGACGTGCACGTCGTTGCGTTGGTTCTCGTGCTGGGACCTGTCCCTCTTTTGATCATTGTCGTCGTACCAACCGTGAGGGCTTCGGGGACAAGCTGTGGACAAATGTAGTGGACATGTGCGTCAATGGCACCTACGGTAATGATTAGCTTTTCGCTGGTGATGACCTCAGTGGAGGCGCCTACTTTGGCCAAGCAGGAATAGACGCGATCCATATCATCCGGGTTACCAGCTTTTCCGATGCCGACGATGACACCAAACGCCAATGTCTGCCTGCGGTAGGCCGTCAAGTGTGTTGTGTGAAGAATGACAGGAATACATGCGCCTTATAGATTCCAGTCCAGTCCACGACGACGGCATTGGTGATGGCGAGATCGAGGGCTCCTTGGCAATCTTTCGAGTTCTTCGAGCTCCAGCCAGTCGCCTGGCCCATCCCATCTCAGATGGTTTTACCTGGAGGGACCATGAACACCGTGACAGGGAAGGACACAACCACTTCGAATTACCTCCACGAAACTTGATCTCGTCACTATAAACCACCTGGAACAGTCACTTTCACGGAGAAACCATTACGGCCTCTGGGCAACATGTAAAGATGGCATCCGCCTAAATTCGCAACCAACTTCGCGCACTTGGATGCACATTGTGGGCTACCATATAGGCACAATGTTCTCGTTGCCTGACGGCCTGAAACTGAATGTGATATGCAACCAGGGGGAAGGAAATTGTGTGGCTGAGCCATCACGCACACGGTCTACTTGGTAGTCCGCATCCACATACCGCAACCAACCCCGCGTGTCCGGCATCCATGGACCTCGTGGATTAACTAGCGTAATCTCTTTTTTCTTTGTCTAAACGCTCTTTTGTTTGAAGTACAAGCAGCAAACATGAGTCACCTCATAAACGGCTGAACTTACAACCGAAATATTCTGCACGAGTAGAAACATGGTTGAGGATGAGCCAGAAACGACGGACAACTGGGTTGTAGTCTCCCAAGGCATACCAAAGATTCGATGGAAGACAATCGTTCCCTCTCCGACTACTGGGTTGTACAGAGAGACAAAGACATTTGTGGGATAAGCGTGGGAATGCTATTGTCCAAGGTTGATTACCTAATCAAGACAATGCAATGTTTACATAATCGTGTCGATCTTATTGTCCTCGTCCCAGACAATAGAGTCGATTCCGCATCCAGCCACACAACAAAATGGGCTATCGCAGCTGGACTCACTGTTCTCCTCCTCCTCTCTTTCCTTCATCGCGCGATGAGCAACCACGACCCATTGAACCAACCCATTCACCCGATGTCCACCCAACAGAAGCACCTCAGCCTTCTATCAAACTGCTCTTTTCCTTTCTTACACCCCGCCGAAAACTCGTTCTGCTCGCACCCGCCGTTGCATCCTCTATCGCAGCAGGGGGCATCGCACCTTTCATGACCTACGTTGTCGGACGCTCTTTCAACGCCTTTGCCGCCTTCCCACTCACTCCCAACCCACCCCAATCTGCAAAGGACGACCTTCTCCACGGTGTCGGCCTTGCAGCCATTGAGCTGGTTGCCCTCGGCTTCGCCGCACTCGTCATGAGTAGCGTGACCAGCAGCCTCTGGATATGGACCGGCGAGCACAACGTCGTCGAACTCAGGAGACAGGTCTACCGTGCCGTCGTACATATGCAGATGGAATGGTTTGACCGACGTATGGGCGCTGATGATGCGTCCCCCGCACCTGGTGTGCAGGATGCCTCTTCCAGTGCACCCATCGGCGCAGGCGGCCTTATGGCCAAATTCGCCAGGTAAGCACTCGTCCATGCGCGCACAATTTCTCCTCGCTCACGCATACATCACAGAGAGACAGATGACGTAAGGGCAGCATCCTCGCTCGTGTCTGGCCAGCTCTTGCAGTACCTCACCACGACACTTACCTCTCTCGCGCTGGCCTTCTACTGGGGCCCGCTGCTCACCCTCGTTATTCTTTC
Organism: Scleroderma bovista; assembly: GCA_037178675.1. Taxonomy (NCBI): domain Eukaryota; kingdom Fungi; phylum Basidiomycota; class Agaricomycetes; order Boletales; family Sclerodermataceae; genus Scleroderma; species Scleroderma bovista. Next base: position 16,790 of record JAYMGJ010000609.1, read on the forward strand.
TGCCTTGCCCATTCTCATCTTTGTCCAGGGATTCTCTCAGGCACTCGCGGGTTCTCGCCTTGCCCACGAACGTAACCTCCTTATGCGTGCTGCATCCCTTGTTTCACGCGCAGCCGCTAACATCGGCGCACTCAAAGCCTCCAACGCGGAATCCCATGAATCCTCTCTCCTCACGCGTATCCCTGCCGCGCTGCCAGCACTCCCCGCCATATGGGGTGGTACTACCGGGGCATCCCAGTTCGTCACGATGGCCATGTTCGTCGAGGGATTCTGGTTCGGCGCACAGGGCAAGATCCAGCCTGGAGGCGTCATGAGCGTCTTCTGGGCGTGTCTCATAGCCACGAGTAACCTCCAGATGGCCGTGCCACTCCTTGTCGTGCTCGCCAAAGGAAAAATCGCAGCTGCCGAACTCGCATCTCTCATCGTGTCCTCGACTCCCCCACACACGTCCACACACGATGACTCCGAGGCCTCGAGCCCTCAACCTCATAAATCCCAAATTCTCCGGCGAATCACACCAGCCCGTTTCACGGGTGACCTTTGCCTTACTAATATCACATTCTCCTACCCAACTCGCCCTGACACACCTGTCCTAAGCGGCGTCAACATGTATCTCCCCGCTCGCGAAACGACATACATTGTCGGCCCATCGGGATGTGGCAAATCCACCATCGGTGCTCTCCTTCTTGGGCAGTACGCTCTACCCAGCGAAGGAAACGGAAATCTGCTCCTCGATGAACAGGACATACGATACCTCGACCCGACCTGGGTGCGCCGCCACGTCGCAGGCGTTGTGCAGGGCTCTGCGGGCCAGGGTGCACAAGTTTTTCGAGGAAGTGTACACTGGAACGTGGCCCTCGGCGTTGTCGGGAGCGGTCGACGTGTCGAAGATGTATCACGCGAGGAAGTGCGCGAGGCTTGCCGGATTGCAATGCTCGAGGGGTGGGTGAATGGCCTCGATGCGGGCTATGATACTGTTCTTTCTGGCAGCGGTGGGGCCGAGGAGCAGGATGGTGGTATTACACTGAGCGGGGGAATGCGCCAACGACTCACACTCGCCCGTGCCCGAATCTGTGATCCCGAAGTTCTCATTCTTGGTCAGTTCTCTTCCTTCTGTGTGTTTACATTGAAAATTGACACAGCCACAGACGAATCAATGACATGCGCTCACCCCCGTCGTACGATGAGGGAACACTGCCAAGGCAAGCAGAGGCAGGACATGGATTGATACTCACCTGGTCGAAGCAGTTCTACGATGGGGGCGTTTGCCGCGTGAGTACATAGATGTGCAATCACCGGAATACAGACAAATCCTTACTCAAAAGCCACACAGACTTAAAACCATTCTTCAAGCCATCTAATAACTTATTTTGGAGCCTGGGCTCGCTCTTTATTATGGTTTCGCATTCCACGATATTGACATATTTTTCAAGCAGGCGACTTCCGGAATGGTCAACAATAGTAGCGAGGAGGAGGTGTGAAATCAAGTCGAAGTGTTGGAACATTAGTAAGTCGGAAAAGCCACGAAGCTCCTCGTCCCATTTTTCGTGTGCTCCGTCTTCAAAGTCGTCAACACACTCCAGGTCTGTGGGTTTATCAATCTCTGTGGTGGTGGATAATGTTAAAGAAGGTGTAACTCCTCTTTCTCCTTGCAGCCACAGTCGAATCCCCTCACACTCAGGGGCTTATGGTCCCTAAAATTACAATATGGTGAAGTTCAGTGGCTGGCCGTGTTTTCTTGCAGCCCCTGTTGTGAGTGAGGCCATGAGGGGTGCTGGTCTCGCAATCAGCCCCTCTCGTGAACAGCAGTGACGTGAAGGAGCCTGGGATATTGATAGACCCCAGGCCCAGCCTTGTCAACATGCAGCGACATCACCTTGTTTAACAAGTCACTGCAACTGGAAATCCCAATCTCCGCAGTGGTTTAGATTCCAAGCTCTGTTCCTCCATCTCAAAGTGAGCATCAGGGTACTTATGTGTACCGCTATCACCGTCCTTTGCTAAGTTTTGAATCTCCATCTCCATTTTCTGAGTGACCATGCTTGATGACTACTATGTTACCCTCTTTTGTTCTCTGATCAAGCATGCTCAGTCGTTCATCTTCCAAACGTAAGTTAAACAAATCGCTTACCAAAATTGTGCAAAAGGTGAATGCTATTTTTGCCACAACTTTGCGATAAATAGGCTACGTACGTATGTATGTGTTGAAAGGCGTCCGAAAACGACTGTGCGACTTGCGGTATCCACTGCCCAGGACCTCGACGGTGTGCATCCGTGGTACGAATATGTTGCCATATCCCGCGCTGACCCTTTATTCACCGACTGGAACGCTCGGGCAGCTCGACTTCATGGCTGCAGGTGGGTTTTGCCTCCTGCCTTCACTCAACGGGCTGTGACACAGGTTTGGTCAGGGCAGTAGTATTAAATTATTGATTAAATTACAAAAATATAGTACTACCGTCGGTGCTGTGGGCCAGAGCGTCCAAGCATTGGATGGCATGGATGTCCAGTGGTGTGATCGAGTGGGTACTGTTGGATTTAGAGGTGTTGGTGGGCGTGAACGGCGGTGGTGTGGCGAATGTCGTCGCTGTTGGCATCCAGGCCAGGTGATTATGGCAGCCGTAGTCGTCAACGCTGCTGGTGGAGGTGGTCGCCGTCATTGGCATCTGGGTTGTGGTGGTTGTAGTTATCAAAGCTGGCCGTGGGGGCCATTATTGTTGTCTGGCCGTGGGCTCACAATGGTTAATCCTGGACCCTTATATATGGGTCGCCGTGGGCGTGACACTTTTAATCCCCTGCAGAAGTATGAAGTGCGTGGTTTTCGGTACATTGACTGTGCCGAGGCGCATCAATTCAACTTCTCGTGCAAGAATTTGCCACGTACTCTGACGGATGGACATGGCATGTGGATGGACCGTAACACACTACCTCATGTCCCTGTATTCTCTGCGGACATTTTTGCGCGATACGGATGTTTGGATATTTACTGGATATTAAATAATTGGGAGAGATGGCGTGCGGTACGGAGGGTGTCTTCGTTATTCCTCAAGTCTCTGTGATCGAAGACGCTTCGTGAGTTCTCTTCGCCACTTAGTCTACTTACTCTGATTTTCATACAAGACAAAATGCTTGCGAGGCCTAGATTCTTAGGAAGTAAGAATAGACCGTATTGAATGGGTGAATGTGGGAGGGCTGCTGTGACGTACTAAATGGTAGAAGTACATCGTAACTGTGGGATGTCGTACGTGTTAAACAAGGTGTAATCAGGATTCACAGGAATGATGCACGCAACTGATACCAACATAGCAATAAACCAGATGTCCCATTATCACTGGACATCACTCTCATGTTCGGTTACAAACATACTGCCAACAAACAATTAGGAAGGAAACGTGGATAAAGTAGAATAAGAAGCACGACACCCAAATAAATATCATTGGCTTTTCTCCCCATCTCGTCCCTCCGGTATCTTCCCCATCAGGGGGCTATCGATACCACCAGCGGCATCTGTACTCCCTTCTCGACTTCACCTTCCACAGTTGGTACGACCAGCCCGCACGCTTCTCGACGGATCCGCGTGGCCTTCTCTGATAAGGACCATTCCAACTTGCCTATGGTCTCGATAAGTAAAGCCTGCGCCTCTATGACACTGTATCGAAGACAATACATCAGTTGCAAAATTGACAGTCGCGATCCACATACGCTAAACGCCAGCCAGGACAGGCTCTTGGCCCACCAACAAAGGTCAATCTGTAACACGAGAAAGTCGTCAAACAGTGTGATCCTGCTAGGCTAAACAGTAGACGACCATGGCTGGACTCACAGGTTAGCATAGACACCAACGGTCACTCCTTCCTTCACCGTGCCGCGCAACCAGCGATCTGGGTTAAACTCATGTGCATCCTCGCCCCACAGTTCGGGATTCCTGTTTCATAATACTGAGTTATGTCATGTCACGGTTGGAGGTTGGACAGACCTGTTGTATGCTGCAATGGACACGACGATCCGCGTTCCTTTCGGGACGAGCACTTCGTTGATCTGTTCACCCGACGCTGAGGTTATCGGCCGTGATAGCGGGATGAGATCTTCTTTCACAGCGACACGATAGATCTGAGGGATCACACAATGATACCTCAGTACTTCCTGGAAGAGTGTCAGGTTTAGTCCTGGAGTCGCCCGCTAAAACCTTACTTTCACGACAGCCACTGTGTACGGCATGGCGTCGAAATCAGCGGCTGTAAAGGTCGCATCTGCACGAAGACGGATGATAGCTTCCCTCTCCCTGATTTCAGCGCGAACCTTGGACTGTATATGAGGCCGTCTCGCCAGCTCTAGCAGTGCCCACTCGATGGTATGCGAGGTTGTCTCGTGGCCACCGATAAGAAGCGTCCTATGATCAAATGTCAACGCCTCGTACGAAATCACAAGTTATAGCACATACCGGATGTGTACCAGCAGCTGGTCTTCACTTTGTTCGTTGTTCATGTTGGCTTTGACTGTGAGAGGCCACATGAAGTTATGTCATTTGGTACTAACCAGGTTATAAAGGGGGCCTTACCGAGTAAACCCAAGACGTCATCGTCGTGATCACCATTTCCCTGCAGAAGGTCTTGCGCTTTGTCCTTGACGAGTTCCTTTGCGACCCCGACGATGGTATCTCTCATTCCGCGCACACGCATACATCGCGAGTTGGAGGCGTGCTCAAGCATATATTCCAGTAATCGTGTGGGGATGTACTTTGAAACTTCCAGAAGGAAGATTTGCTGCATCGACTGGGAGCCGAGGACGGACGCACTGAAGAAAAAAGAAGAGAGTCATTACACCCATGCACGTTGCCAAGATTGCATGAACACCGACGAACATCATGTTCTGATAAGAGCGGACAAGGATGTGATTGGAGTCTTCAAGGCAACCGAAGTGGACTCCGAATGCGGCTGGATGTGGGTAAATGGAACGTTCGTGTGTATCGAAATGTATACTGTACATACCTTGTCCAAAAACATCCAACGTTGTGCTGGACAGCCATCGATAAACATCGATAACAGCACGTCCATCCGAAGTCCCGTTGATGATGTCTATCCACTTGGCACACAACTTCCGATTGTCGCCTGGTCAGCCACAGCAGAGGTAAAAGCTGGTGGAACACACGGATTCTGCGCAGGCTTTTGAAGTTTTTATGAAGGCGTCCGCATGAGGGGCTCCAAGGGCTGGAAGTATGATTCTCCTTTGTTTCCTGTGCTCACTACCTATTGCATGACAAAATGATAACGAACAAACGACGAATTGAACCAAAAAAGCACGTACCACGAGTCCAAGCAACCCCCTTGCCGTTAATAAATCCTGATACCACGCGCCGTTCTGGTTGACTCGAATATACGTGCTCGGATGTGTTGAGAATGTGATGGAGTGCCTTGGGATCTGCGATAAGGAGTTGATCCTCCTGGGAGAGGGAAGAAACGGGTGAGACACCGTTCCTGCAAGACCCAAAGTTTTCCCCTACACCAAGGATACTCTTGAAGCGGACCACACTGCCGTACAACCTCTGCCATTCGAAGTCGGTTTTGCCTGCTTGCTCCTGGTATAGTTCGAGTGTGTTCCCTTGGATGAACCGATGAGAGACCAAACACAGATGTCATTGGAGGGACGCATACCCAGCAGAAAGGACGTCGGGGCTGGGCCTCTAATCTGTGCAAGGCTCGCTCGGCGGGTGTGAAGGACGTAGCAAGCTGCCAAGGCGATAATCACCGCAACGAGCAGCAACGTCTCCATGTGGGGGGAAGGCGGGGGGGGGAGAGAAATAGCTGGGCCCAATTGGAAGGCTACGCTCTCATTTAAGTAGGGCTCTACCAGAGTGTTTTTAATATTCTGCGGACCGAACCGACTCGGACTTGACTAAGAGAGTTCATCAAAAAAACATTCGACCGTCAATGCCACGCGCCACGATGCACCTTGGAACAGCATGTCGCACGGTAAGTGGTCCTATGTATGACGTCGAACAAGTGCCTTGGAAATCGCGAAGGGAAACATACCTTTTGCTCAGCAAGCAGTGCCGGCATTTTCAGCACCGTGGCAGACTCTAACAGGCATTGGTTTTCACACGTTGTAGACCTCCCTGCGTGCAGTGTGCAATCCTCAACGCTGCAGCTCCTCCGTGTGCACTTCACTTGACCCTGCCACAGCAAGTACAAGTGTTTGTTCTCTCCACAATGTCATAGTTAAGCGGAAAAAAGCCGTCGCCCATATTTTTTTTTTGCCTCACCTCCAACGCATGCCGATGCCAGTCGCGCGCACTCACACCGAGGCTGGCCTCGTTGTTTCCAAACCGGTCGGGAATCGGCATCCACGCCTTCCTCCAGGCACCCAACGCACATTGCACAATGAACGGGAGTCCATCAGCAACTTACATAACTTAGACTGCAGTATACTGTGTATGTCTCGCCTCACCATGTCCACCAGTGTATACTACTACATCCAGGGAACGTCAAAACGGGGATCAGATATTATGCTATCCTCTCATGAAGTCTCCATCTTCAACTGATGTGGACTGACGTCCACGCGTAGTCAGCCTATTATTCCTTGCATCGACTATTGAGTGGCGTCAGCTCCGGTCCGCGCCCTCGCCGCATATGTGTAGCAAGACTCTGTGTGCGTATGAGAAATGTGCGCAGTGCCACCATCTGCCATTCACATGGCCCATAGGAACGACCTCCACAGAGTGGAAAGTACGCTGTCAAAGTTATTGCATATTGCTCCCTCATCAGCTCAGTTCCAGACTATCGATATATATCCAAGTAAGTGATTCATCTGATCATCTGATGTGACGGACGCCAGGGGCTTTCACTGCCTAAAAGAACACCGGTGACTGGTGACCATCACATTGGATTTGATCCTGATGGTTCATTTACCAGAAATGTTGACGAGTACATCCTTTCCTAGGAATAATACGCCTCCAAGATGCTCAGTTCGTTCCTAACTGGAACCAAGACCTTTGGGGAGTGCCAGGAACCCAAACATCACATGTGGTGTAACTTCCCCTGGTTGTATGTATTGGTAGACTACACGCGCGCAAGGCTGTGGCGACCTGTCTTGGTTGTAAGGGCATTATGGTCCACGAACGTAAGGCTGGGAGTTTGTGTGGCGAGAGCGAATGTGATTCGGATGACGGGAACGCTTGCAGGCGATCCTAGGATTTCGAGGGAACAAGGGTCCATAGCGTCGAAAAAAATTCAACCGTCATTCGTGACTTGAAAGATGATAACCCCGATATTATCTCCTTACCTTGGAACAAAAAGGGGATGGTACCGTCGACAGCAGGCTGCCAACCATTTGCGCATAGCACTGCAGCGCTTCGGGTCATCAAACGCATCAGGTTTCCACATGAACGAGTACCTGCTGATGAACCTTGACGAAATGGGTGAAGTAGATCTTACTGTGTTTAAATGCATCGGCCAGGGATGACTCGGTTTGATCTGGGCCCTCTGCTGCGAAGTGCCATCCTGGGGAGGTAACGACGCTAACGTGATCGTTGGAGGCAGCAGAGGGAGCGCAAAAGAGGGATGTTAGTAGTTCAGTGAGGCGCACCACCGCTGGTTATCGGGAGGCCGACCAAATTCATCAGCGTCCCACCGCCTCGTCGCGCGCCATGGTGAAAAGTAGTGCCACTATCAATTCTCCTAGCTTGCCTTTGTTCACCGGAAACTCATTCAGAATGATCTGCAATGCCTCAGGAGGACTGAAGTCCAGTTGGGTAGTCATCATGAAGTATGCCGCCTCTGAAAGCACCAGTTCAGAAGGCGACATAGTGACCATGGTCTCAAGGCCACAATCAACCTTGAGAACGACTCGCATATGGCAATGGACTTGCTCCGTCTCCAAGTCTGATACTTGCGAGGCATACACAGTAGAGAGAAATTCGACAGGGATTCGTTGAGCAAGACACCCGAGCTTTTGCGCGTCTGTGAGATCTTGAAGGTTTTATGCAGTGCCACCCAATAACCTCTGGGCCGCAAAGCAGAATAGTGTGCTCTGCTGTCCCTGTCAGTAGTCGAGCGAATCTAGGGAAAAGGTTAGCTGGAGGAGAACAGAGTGAGCTTTTAGTACCGACCGTATGATGTTAAGGGCTTCTTGGATGTAACTTGCGAAAGCTCGACCGTTTCGCGGAAGTCTGAGGGTGCGCAAACATGTCGAAACCGAGCTCACAGAATGGTAACATAACTTCCCTTTCGAGGAGCATTCTGGCTGAGAAGTCACGTCCTGCGGTAGGGGTGATCGTAAACAAGGTTACGAAGTCCTCGTATTGCACGGTGCATCTCGCCGTAGCGTGACCATGAACTGTCGTCCTCTGGCTCTGTCAGGGTATGGGCTTTCACCGAATGCGAGGACGACTAAAGAGTGCTCGGATGCTTGGGATTTGATGTTCTTCGCTTAGTAGGTGGCTCCCCAGCTAGCAATACACGTACATACTGGCTCATCTCCAAGGGCTTTGCATAGTTCTTCGAACGCCTCACGCAATGGCAAGCCTTGCTAAACAACATTTCATTCGCGTCGTTATCCGATGGACGCTTTTCAGAATCAAAATACACCGAATACTGGGGACCGTAAGCTAGGACAAATTCAACAGGTTGCGTCTCATACCGTGTGGACCATGGGCTCTGAACTTCATGCCCACCTTCATGTAGTCTTCAGGACAGCAACTGTCTGGACAAATTACTCGTGGAGGAATGAGCAGCTCCGAAGGAAAATATCTGATTTTGTCACCTCCCAGTGAAATAATCATGTACTGGACCGTCTGTAGTAGGATTCCTGGAGTTGAGAACATTTAGCATCAAAGGGAAACACAGGAATGAATAAGAAGGCATAGGGATCACGAAGTATGATTTGCTCATTTCATCGACGGCGCAAGATTTACCCATTCCTGAAAATTGAACCAATGGCGGAGTATTTCGCATAAAAAAGATCAAGTATCTAATGGAACCCCCTTGAAGTATTCCAGTGGAGTGTATGTCTCGTATTGGGTGGCCTGAGTCTGTGGCTTACTATCATAAACCCTGCTGATCCGACAGTAACCGGCGTGCAGAGACCATTGCATCGGAGGTGTGAAACGCAGCGTCGAGGTGATGGATCGCATTGGACACGAATGAGCCAACATCCCAAGCGTTGATAGGTGGCAGGGTGGTCGTGTCCAAGTGGTGGCTGCGCCATCGACGCAGGTGGCAGGGTGGGGGTGGACCAGGCTGTATCAATCAACACAAGTCGTTGGCGTTGGCGTCGTCCAAGTGGAGGTGGTCGCATCATTGACGCAGGTGGTGGTCGCGTCCGTCGACGGACTTCAATCTGTATGGGCTATGGGTAAGTACCAAATCACTGCAAACCAAACTGAATGGGTCATTAGGGGTTAAGAGGGGTCCGATCACCCTCTCTAACGTTATCCACCATGATGGAGATCGATGAACCCACAGACCTGGAGTACGTTGAAGACGACTTTGAAGAGGGTGCACACGAAAAACTGGACGAGGAGATTCATCAGCTCTTTCCACCAACTCTCCAAAACTTCGACCATCTCTTACCCTATCTCCTTATCCATATTGTTATGAAGTCGGGAGGTCGCCTGCTTGCAAATTACAACAGTGCCCCCGAGTGCCAAACCATCATAAAGAGCGAGCCCAGACTCCGACAGATGTTATTAGATGGCTCGAAGCATGGTTTTAAGTCTGTGCGGCTTTTGAGTAAGGACTTGTCTGTATCCAGTGATTGCACATCTGATACCTCCGTTGTAGAACTGCTGCGACCAAGTGAGTATCAATCCAAGATCTCGTAGAAATCGCATTGAGCATCGAGATTTCGAAGAACCTGTTCTCAAGCATGACAAGCATCTCATGTACCTTCCAGGCTGTGAGCTGTCTTTTTAATTTCAATATTTTATTCACTTCTTTACCTGACTAGCTACTGAAAACGCTTGGGACGGGAAGTATATTGGGAAGGGTGCAGATCTTCTCTGGGATCACATACACGAATGCTTCAACATGGGTACGTCGGATCCATCGGATCCAAATCGAGGTTTTTATGCGAAATACTCCACCATCGTTCAATCTTCGGGAATGGGTAAATCTCGCGCCGTCGATGAAATGAGCAAATTCCATTTCGTGATCCCTGTTAACCTACGGGGACCTAACTCAACTGGTATTCCTGCTTATTCATTCCTGTGCCGCTTCCCTGTAATGCTGAATGTTCTCGACTCTAGGATATCCTCCTTCAGACGGTCCTGCACATGATTATCTCTGTGGGAGTACGTCGAACATGGACGCTTTCCTTCGGAGCTGCTCGTTCCTCCACGCGTTATTTGTTCAGACAGTTGCTGTCCTGAAGGATATCAAGGAACCTACTGCCGAGAAATTTTGGGAATATATGCGGACGGGCATGGAGTTCAAAGCGCATGGTCGACACCGGCAGGATTTCTATGGTGTCGTTAGAAAAAAAGCTAAGGTATGAAACGCCACCCATTGAATTCCTCCTAGCTTACAGGACGTGCAAGGGCCTTTATCACGACTATGAGATGTACTTTGGAAGTGAAACGTATTCATCGAAGGACCAACTGGATCAAATGTTGTTTAACACGGCCTTTCCGTTGCGTAAGCCGTTCGAAGAGCTCTGCAAAGCCCTTGGAGATGAGTCAGTCCCTGAATTGTCAGCGGAGCCACCGAGTAAGCGAAAAAAATTAAATCCCAAAGACGAGTATCCTTTAGTCGTCCTCGCATTTGATGAAGTCCATAGCCTGGCAAAAAAAGAGGAAACACAGGGCTTCGGTTCATGGTCACGTTTCGGCGAGATGTGTCGTGCAATACGAGGATTTCTTAGGTCAAAACTTTTCGCAGTCTTTCTTTCAACATCTGGTACCTTGTTCGGGATCACCCCTGCCCCAGCACATGATGTCTCAGCCAGGATGCTCCACCACGTGGAAGTTATGTTGCCATACTGTGAGCTCGGTTTCGACGAGTTTGCGCAATGCTTAGATTTCCACGAAACGGTCAAGCTTTCGCACATTGCATCCGACGAGCACTTGACATCATACGGTCGGCCTTTGTGTGTACTAAATGCTCACTCTGTTCGACTCCAGCTAACTTTTACCTAGATTCACTCTTGAATACCAACATGGACAACAGGATACAATATTCCTCTTTGCAGCCCAGAAGCTGTTGGGTGGCACTCCATATACACATCAACCTCTCACAGACGCGCAAAAGCTCGGGTGTCTTGCTCACCGAATCCCTATCGAATTTCTCCCCGCTGCGTGTGCCTCACAAGTATCAGACTTGGAGAAAGAGCAAGTCCACTCCCACCTGCGGGTCATTCTCAAGGCTGATCGTAACCTTGAGACCATGGTCACTACATCGCCTTCTGAACCAGTGCTTTCAGAGGCGGCATATTTCATGATGACTACCCAGGCGCAGTTTAATCCTCCTGAGGCATTGCATTGCATTCTAAACGGATTTGCGGTGAACAAATGCGAGCTAGGAGAGTTAATAGTGGCACTACTTTTCATCATGGCGCGTGACGAGGTAGTGGGAGTCGCTGATCACTTGGGTCGACCTCCCAACAACGAGCGATGGTGCAGCCTCACTGGACTTCTAACGTCCCTCTTTTGCGCCCCCTCTGCTGCCTCCAATGATGATGACAGCATCATCACCTCCCAAGGATGGGACTTCGCAGCTGAGAACCCAAATCAAACCGAATCATCTCTGGCTAAAACGTTCGAACGTAGCAAGGTCTACTTCACCCATTTCATCAAAGTTCACGAGTATGCGGTCGTTCATGTCAAATACCTGATGTATTTGATGGCCCGAGGTGCTGCGGTGCTATGCGCGAATGGTCAGCCAGCTGTCGACGGCATCATCCCCTTTTTGGTCAAAGGTGATGAAATAAGGTTGGACAACATCGGGATTATCATGTTTCAAGTCAAGAATGATACGAAATGTTACTCCTTACGGCGAAATCTTTTTGACGCTATGGACCCTCGTTCCCTTGGAATCTTAGAATCTGTCAACATTCCCATTATCCGAATCATATTTGCTCTCGCTGAAAAAACTCCTAGTATTGAGCTTGGCCGCTATACTACCTCTACAACCATGGGAAGTTACACCACGTATGACTTTTGGGTTTCTGGCCTCTCACCAAAGGTCTTGGTTCCGGTTAGGAAGGACCCGAATGCTTGGGACAGCATCTTGCAGGCGTCCTCTCCTTGGCAAAGGATCTACTCTGATCGCTTGAAACTTCGGACGACACATCGTAGGTCCATGAACCCTGGAGCCGCAGTTGACAGTGAGTTTTGGGAGAATTGGTGTTGGTGCAAGTTTGATTCATAGTAGTATGCCATTATTTTGTGTATTCCGGAACACTTGTCTTTGCTTGAAGGGTTCGATGTGTACATATAGCACAGCATTCCATACCCCTTCGGGTTTCATTCTTACGCAAACCGGAGCCGAGCAGCGCCTGACAGTGAGATTCCATCATGTTGAGACGCAGACTTTGTTCTTCCCTCGTCCAGTAAAACCGAGCTGAGCCATGTACATACCCTTTTCAAATGTTCTCAGCCGTCGATCTGGGATTCTTCCTGATGATAGACCACTCAACACCGCCAATTTCACCCTCGATACATCTGGAATGGCCACTTTTTTCGGCGGCGATGTGGCCGTTGCTGCGATGACCACCCTCCACTTGGATCCTACCAGGAAATGGTTGGGATGGTACAACGCTCCAGGGACATACGAAGTCGCCAAACGCTATGGCAGAGTTGTCAAGTCTAGGCTTCTCGAAGGTCTGTTCGCTGGCGTCCCTACTGATCTCGGCACCCTCCTGGGGCTGGCTGGCCTTAAGGGCGCAAAGTATATCGCTGCTCATGATGGGACCGTGTTGGAAGAGACTGGCCCATTTTCCGCAATTCTTATGGAAGAGTGTCAACACCTCACAGCTGAACACATACCTGGGAGGCAGAGTGTACCAATGCGCGTCACCATCACTGAACTCCATCATGACCCACAAAACGACTTTGTGTTGAAACCTACTCCCATATTCCCTCCCATTGTCGCCGCCATACCCATTCTGGTCAGCTTAGGGACTGCTGTTACGTGTGCGGTATACAAGGACTGGGTCTGTTTCTGCATGATCTTGCTTGGTATGATTTCAAATGGTGTTTCTTGCCTTGTTATTGGCTCTGGAAAATTCGTTTTCCAACACCCAATCTATTCCACCCATCATGTTTCTGGAGACGGAGTCCTCCTATCAGACCAACACTCAGAAATCGTCGTCTTAAAGGGAAGCGTGAATGCAGTGGACTCTGTCATTCGTGGCGTCTTCACACTC